>BPTQ01000003.1:6876441-6968542 GCA_019973895.1 Chrysanthemum seticuspe | reverse complement strand
GAAATTTTGCTTTTGCACCAGCGAACTTGCCCAATTTTGCCTCAATATTGCTTCTTCAATACGATAAAAGTTCAAACTGCTGCTTTTGATATTAGAAGTCTTTTAAGTCGTACAATATAGTTGAAAAATGCTCAGTTTTTACTTAGAATTCGCAATAATTTACCCAGCTGAATAGTTTTTATATAATCATATATAATAGTGTTAAGGCTCCTATATATTTTGCATCTTTTGCCTGAATATTGCTAATTCAATAAGTGTAAAATTTGTTCAACGGCATTGATAAAATATGTTCGTATTGATTATATAAAAGATTATCTGTTTGTATAGCCGGCGCTTACTGGTACAACTCCCAACAAAAATAAGAAATCATTTCATAAAAAGTAATCCATCAATGTTAAAAACAACCCTCAACATGGTCATTCGCGGCCGATATGTTTGTCTATTAGAAAATATATTAGTTATGCTTGTATAAAATAGTTACGGCAACTTGTTTAAAATGTGAATAACTTAATCGTTATAAGTCCGTTTTCTACGTTTTATATATCCTCGGAATTGTGATAATATATACTAATATATTTTTGATAAGTCGACCCATTTAATAACGCTTAAGATTCATTTTTGACTCGTAAAAAGTTGATATAACATGCTGAATTTTCTGAAGATTATAGTTTTCGTCGTCAAACTTGAAAATAGCATAACTTCTTCGTTATAACTCCGTTTTAACCCGTTCAAGCGACCACGTTTTCGTTTTAAAGTGTATTTTCTAAATATCTAGGCCAAAAATTTTTATCTACTGTCGAAAATTCCAGAATTCAAAAATATGGACAGACCCTTAATTAAACTTGTCGAAATGAGATTTTCTCGCGCCAAACCGTTTCCAACCAATTCAAAACAACTCCGAAGCTATTCTAATCCTACCATACACCTTCTTAGGGTGTCATGGGTTCCTAGACATCACCAAAAGTGATATATTTCAAGGAGTAATTATAGGATAACAAATATAAATTAATAGTGCTTATAAACAATTTAAGTGGTATAGACATCATATAACTTGTATGTTTTACTCAAGCATGATAAAAATGAACATAACATGAATATGAAAGATGAAAATGAGTATGAAATGCTTACTAGTTACTTGATGAGGTTTTATGAACAAAGGATTAATCCTAAACACCCAAGGTTTTTATTTCACAACCTTAATCAATAGTGTGTCTAGATTGTTTTGAACTTGACTAGAAAATTTTTGAAGAACTCCTCTTGATCCTTGAGGTTGGCCGGTTATAGAGAGAAGAGAGGAAGGAAATAGTTTGATCTTTTACACTTTGGATAATGAGTAAGTATGTGTAGTTTATGAATATTATACAATATAAATGGCAGATATTATGTAAATTTTGAGTGAGTCATCCCCCTTGTGTCGACAAGGGGGTATTTGAATTAGCAATTACATTTTTTTTTTATTAGTATTAAGATGTAGATAAGATGTATACTTGAAAGTATATTTGAGTAATTAGGTATATATATTTGAACATTTAGGGTAGCGTTAACTAAAAATATATTTTAACGGGTCAAAATAAAATGTATTGAAGTCATAAAAATTATAAAAATACATTTCTTGCAAAATTTGAGTGAAATAATAATTATCGTGTTGAATTTACGAAAACCGTCGTAATTATATAAATATAACCATTTATATACCAAATAAATTTAAAACACCGGGTAAACTAATAATATAATTTTTATAGTCTTAAAATGAGTATAAAAATATATCAGGATGATTTTTGGAAGTATCAGATCAAATGTTCAAAATAATTAATTACGCGATAGCGTTTATTTAATATGAAATTATACGTTTAATGAAAAATGCAAAACCATGGATTAACTAATATGATGATAATGATGCTAATGATATGTAGACTAATCCTAGTCTATATGAAATGTCCTTGATGATTGTTCATGAATTCGCAGCTAAACCATTAAGGTTACGCGAATTTGATACTCGTACACCTAGTTTACGATAAATGATGAAATAGTGAAACTTGAATAGTGATTTGAGAAATGACCTGAAAATACGAGTTGTCACATTCGCCCATCCAAAAAGGAATTCAGTCCCTGAATTCAGTTCGTGTTAGTCTATCGAATTTTTGAGTTTGTGATGAATCACAAGGAAAGAAGACATGAGGAAGTGTCGTTACTGTTATCGATGATTAAGAGTGTATAAAACATCATAGTAGAGAAATATTGGATGAATATCTCCGATGAGCATCATTTTGACTTTGGAATATGTGAAAATTTTGCTTGCACTAAGATTTATAAATAATTGTCCCAACATAACATGATCCCTCCAGAATTAGACATAGTTAGCTAGGCTATGTATAATTAAGGAACGATAATGTGACGTTCGGTTTAGTTGTTATAACTCTCAATGTTTACATAGATTTAAACCGTGTTGTTAAAATGGCATTTAAAGTAGAAGGAAGTAAAATTCTCGTAAGTGATAACAAATCGGAAGGAAAAGAAAGTATGCTTAATGAGAATATTTTACAACAAGTGGTTTATCAAAAGTAGTACATCCTAAGTCATAAGATCCGAATACGATGGAAGACATAAACTTAGTACGACATAGTACATAAGTAAAATTAAGACTGTTAGTTTCCGAACTTCTTCAGTCTTCCGCGTTATTGAGACCATGATGAGCTTCTCCTCCTTCTAACATGTATGCATTCCCATGAGCACCTTCAACTTGTTGACCTTGGTTTTGAGGACATTGATTCCGATAGTGTCCTTGCTCCCCACATCCGAAACATGTAACTATGGCCTTGCCCTTGCAGTCCTTAGCAAGGTGTCCCACTTTGTGACAGCTAAAGCATATACCACATGGACCATTATGATGTAGCGTGCATTGGTGGCATCGTGGTAAGTTTCCAGTATAAGCTCTTCCCTTTGTTGGTGCAGCAACATAGACCCTGGCGACTTCTTGTCTTCTATTCAGTTGTTGGTGATGGTTAGTGTTACGGTTTTGGTTGTCGTTATCATAACCTCCCTGGTCATTTTCCCATTTCCTTTTGTTGTTGCTAGTTTAGTTGTTGTGGTTGTTGTTACGGTTATTGTTGATAATGTTTTCCCCTTTCACAACTTGAGCCATGAGTTTTTGAGTTATCCTGATAGTTTCTTCAATTGTTTGTGGATCGGAAGAAGTTACATCTCCTTGAATACATTGTGAAAGTCCTCCAATGAAATTTTCCAGTAGTTTCTCATTGTCCGAAACCATTGATTGACATAGTGCAGCCAATTCTTGAAACCTCCTGATGTAGGTCTCGATGTCATAACCAACAGTCACTAACTCATAAAATTCCGTTTCTAATTTCTTCACCTCCGTGCGTGGACAATACTTCTTAGTTACCAGATTCTTGAATTCACCCCACGTGAGCTTGTACGCATTTTCGATACCAATAGGCTGCGCATACGAATTCCACCATGACATTGCGCCATCTAAGAGTGTACCAGTGGCAAACTTCACCTTGTAGTCATCTGGGCAATTGCATAGAAGAAACACATACTCCATCTTCTCAAACCATCGAACCATAGCAGTGGCTCCTTCTGTGCCTTTGAACTTTGTGGGATCATAGTTCTTAAAGTCCTTGTATGTACAATTTCGAACTCCAGACCCTCCTGCAGCTCCTGTAGCAACAGCAAATCTAGCAGCTTCGGCAGCAGCCGCGGCCTCGGCAGCAGCAGCTACCGTTGCTCGTTCTTTCCTTAATGCCTCGGCTATACTATCCTCTACATACTTTTGGATAGCAGCTGGTGTCATGTCTAGTGCAGCTTTCTTTGGCGCCATAACTCTTCAAAATAAGAGAAAAAAATGAGACGTAGCAAAGTCCTATGTTAAGAATAAGCGCTCTAAAGATATGTGATGTGAGGTGATAGGTTTGAGGTTATTTTTCAAGATGAGTGACGGTTTAGTGACTTAGTGTGTGAATAGCGTGTAACTCGACATGTTGGTGATGATCAAGGGAGTGAGAGTGACTTCGCCCTACTTAAAGGTTTATCTCGGCATTCGATGTTATCGGTGATGAGTCAACTGATATTAAAATTGTGATAGGGAATGATAAGACATTCTCCACATTGGAGTGTAAAGAAAGGATAATGGAATGAGTATTTGAAGGTATCCATGTGACAATCGATTTGAAATGAAAGTAAATAACTCGAAAAATGTACGTATAAACCGCATGTAAAGTGAATATGCACTTATGATGAAATGATGAGATGCTATGATGATGTAGTTATAGTCTAGGGTCAATGATGCAACCTAGTTCTCTATAACTGAAGCTCTGATGCCAATCTGTCACACCCCCAAATTACCTGTTTTGCAGCGGAATAGAATTCCTGGGGGTTGACTGTTATAGCATCACAATCACAGTCATATTGAACGACCTAAAGTGTCGTTTGGAAAATACATCGTTTGATTTAATAAAATAATCAGAGTTTACAAAGTGTAGGTCCCAAATAAAAATCATTATGTGCGGAAATAAGTTTGTTACAAGCCAAACGATGTTTTAAAGTTCATAAAACCCAAGTGAGACGCGTCGTCACCGCGACTCTATGATATGTCCACATGCATGCTATGAAGTGAATGCCTTAGATACCTGAGATAAAACATGCTAAAAAGTGTCAACACAAAGGTTGAGTGAGTTCATAGAGTTTGTAATGAAATGTAAAGCCTTTCAAAATTGTTTATGCAGCAAAGGCATTGTAAATCCACTCAGTTCCAAGTTCCGCCCATACAAAACTTGCAACCTGTGTGTTCACAACCCACTGCCAAAATGTGTATAGTTTATGTTCAAGCACATGATGTCAAATGAATACACAATTGTACCTAACTCGACTTAGAACCATAGCACACAATCAATAGTACGTGACTCAATGTATCAGTAGTCAACTGACATAGCACTTTATTCGACGTAGAACTAATGCACATAATCAATAGTACATGAGTCAATGTATCAGTAGTCAACTGACATAGCACTTTATTCGACGTAGAACTATAGCACATAATCAATAGTACAACATTCGGTTTTGAAATGATGGTGATCATGATAGAAGTTATCCTTAAAAATCTAAAGTACTTGTGAAAAATAGTTAAGCATGTATCTCCCCCAAAATAGTTCAAAACATAAAAAAGTAGGGGCTACGAAACTCACAGTAATCCTTAAATGTTTATAGTACTTATGAAAGTAAATGAAAATAGTTGAGCATGTATCTCCCCCAAAATAGTACAAAACAATTGAAAATGGGGCTATGAAAACTCACTTGGACAATGATGCGATGGCAAAAGTGAGTACACCGAAATGTAGCGTGAATCTCTAAACTTGACCTATTATGAATGATATGATATATAATAAGTTATGATGTATTGTTATGCATGCAATTCGTATGATATCTATACCACTTGTGAATTTTTGAAGATAACGTTTATCGTCGAAGTATATGTTTATGACATGTCGTCATTTTATAAAATACTTTACAAGTATTCTCGTTGAAACAACCTCCTACGATAGTCGTTTAGTGATTTATTGTGAAATTATAACTTTTCGTCATAAAATAATGTCATTGAAAATTTCATGAAAGTGACTAAAACGGCCTTGAAAAGCTAGTCGTAAAATGGTGTACGTCGAGCGTTAGGAAACGAACTCAACGGTTTTGGGAAGCTTGTATCATTATCTCAAAGTTTTAGCATTTAAGTTTTCATCCTAGAGGTCTTGATCATAGAGAAAAATATAGGTAAAGTATGGTACTTGTGTCCAAAATATTGTTTAAGGGTGGTTTTCGGCAAAGTTTAAGTGACCGTATTTTACTCGTTACAACTCCGTTTGACGAACGGTTGGACGTTTTGGAAAATAGGCTAGGCGAACTTACTTTTACTAGAAGAAATCATTTCATAAAAAGTAATCCATCAATGTTAAAAACAACCCTCAACATGGTCATTCGCGGCCGATATGTTTGTCTATTAGAAAATATATTAGTTATGCTTGTATAAAATAGTTACGGCAACTTGTTTAAAATGTGAATAACTTAATCGTTATAAGTCCGTTTTCTACGTTTTATATATCCTCGGAATTGTGATAATATGTACTAATATATTTTTGATAAGTCGACCCATTTAATAACGCTTAAGATTCATTTTTGACTCGTAAAAAGTTGATATAACATGCTGAATTTTCTGAAGATTATAGTTTTCGTCGTCAAACTTGAAAATAACATAACTTCTTCGTTATAACTCCGTTTTAGCCCGTTCAAGCGACCACATTTTCGTTTTAAAGTGTATTTTCTAAATATCTAGGCCAAAAATTTTTATCTACTGTCGAAAATTCCAGAATTCAAAAATATGGACAGACCCTTAATTAAACTTGTCGAAATGAGATTTTCTCGCGCCAAACCTATTCCAACCAATTCAAAACAACTCCGAAGCTATTCTAATCCTACCATACACCTTCTTAGGGTGTCATGGGTTCCTAGACATCACCAAAAGTGATATATTTCAAGGAGTAATTATAGGATAACAAATATAAATTAATAGTGCTTATAAACAATTTAAGTGGTATAGACATCATATAACTTGTATGTTTTACTCAAGCATGATAAAAATGAACATAACATGAATATGAAAGATGAAAATGAGTATGAAATGCTTACTAGTTACTTGATGAGGTTTTATGAACAAAGGATTAATCCTAAACACCCAAGGTTTTTATTTCACAACCTTAATCAAGAGTGTGTCTAGATTGTTTTGAACTTGACTAGAAAATTTTTGAAGAACTCCTCTTGATCCTTGAGGTTGGCCGGTTATAGAGAGAAGAGAGGAAGGAAATAGTTTGATCTTTTACACTTTGGATAATGAGTAAGTATGTGTAGTTTATGAATATTATACAATATAAATGGCAGATATTATGTAAATTTTGAGTGAGTCATCCCCCTTGTGTCGACAAGGGGGTATTTGAATTAGCAATTACATTTTTTTTTATTAGTATTAAGATGTAGATAAGATGTATACTTGAAAGTATATTTGAGTAATTAGGTATATATATTTGAACATTTAGGGTAGCGTTAACTAAAAATATATTTTAACGGGTCAAAATAAAATGTATTGAAGTCATAAAAGTTATAAAAATACATTTCTTGCAAAATTTGAGTGAAATAATAATTATCGTGTTGAATTTACGAAAACCGTCGTAATTATATAAATATAACCATTTATATACCAAATAAATTTAAAACACCGGGTAAACTAATAATATAATTTTTATAGTCTTAAAATGAGTATAAAAATATATCAGGATGATTTTTGGAAGTATCAGATCAAATGTTCAAAATAATTAATTACGCGATAGCGTTTATTTAATATGAAATTATACGTTTAATGAAAAATGCAAAACCATGGATTAACTAATATGATGATAATGATGCTAATGATATGTAGACTAATCCTAGTCTATATGAAATGTCCTTGATGATTGTTCATGAATTCGCAGCTAAACCATTAAGGTTACGCGAATTTGATACTCGTACACCTAGTTTACGATAAATGATGAAATAATGAAACTTGAATAGTGATTTGAGAAATGACCTGAAAATACGAGTTGTCACAATAACGAAGTTACCGTTAATATTAATTACCCCTCAATATTACCGTTGGAACAGTACTTTAATAAGACAAATAGTACTTCCACGTATGCAGTACTTTCCCAAGCAGTACTTTCATAAAAAACAGTACTTTTCCAAAGTCCTCTGTACAAGCTAAGTATACATAAATATCCTCCCCTCAAGCAAAGCACAGGACTATACTAATACTAAATAGTCCTCCCCTTAAATGTAGCTCAGTAGTTAATCATGCCAATGCTCACCACCAATAGTCCTCCCCTTAATTGTTTGCAGCAGCTACATATTCAGCTATAGTAGAAGATGTTGCTGCAATTGTTTGTTTCTTACATTGCCAGGAGACTAATCTTCTTCCAAGATATTGGCATCCACCAGTTATTGATCTTCTATCATAGTTATCACCTGCATAATCACTATCTGAAAAAGCTTCTAAGTGAAAAGGTGACTAACCCCAACTTAGGTTGTTGTTTCAAATAACAGAAAATCTTTTCACTGCATTCATGTGAGAGATTTTTGGTGAGACTTGATATCTTGCATATAAACACACAGCAAACATGATATCAGGCCTTGATGCAGTAAGATACATAAGTGAGCCAATCATTGATCTGTATAACTTGACTTCAACAGGTTGTCCATCTTCATCTTTGCCCAATGAATTGATAGATTTGATAGGTGTAGTAACAGACTTCATATCATCAAAATTGAACTTCTTAAGGATGTCAGATACATACTTGTCTTGACTGATAAAAATACCTTCCTTTGACTGCTTGACTTGAAGTCCCAAAAAGAATGTTAACTCACCCATTGAACTCATTTGAAATTCCTTCTGCATCAGCTGCTCAAACTCTTTAACCATGGACTGTTTGGTAGCCCCAAAGATGATATCATCAACATAGACTTGAACTAACATGATATCCTTCTTGTCTCTCTTGATAAACAAAGTCTTGTCAATAGCTCCCCTTCTGTAGCCATGTTGCAGTAAGAATGTAGAGAGTCTCTCATACCAATCTCTAGGTGCCTGATGAAGGCCATAAAGAGCCTTAACCACCTTGTAGACTTTGTTTGGATGTTTACGATCTTCAAAACCAGGAGGTTGTTTAACATATACTTCCTCTGTAATCTTGCCATATAAAAAGGCACTTTTGACATCCATCTGGTAAACCTGAAATCCCATATATGAAGAAAAAGCAAGAAATATTCTAATAGCTTCAATTCTTGCTACAGGAGCAAACACTTCATCATAATCTACTCCTTCTTCTTGTCTGTAGCCTTGTGCTACTAACCTTGCCTTATTCTTGATAACATTACATCTTTCATCTCTTTTGACTCTGAAAACCCATCTGGTTCCAATAACTCTCTTTCCTTCTGGAAGATCACATAAAACCCAAACTTCTTGAAGTCTGAATTGTAGCAGTTCTTCTTGTATAGCTTCAACCCAACTTTCTTTAGTCAATGCTTGAGCAATATTCTTGGGTTCCTCTTAAGAGATAAAATAAGTAAATAGGCAGGTTTGATGGTCCTTATGATTTAGCCTATTTTGTTTATACACAAAGCTAAGTAAAGCATTGTGAGGAGAAGTAAAACTCTTAGCTTTGTGGCTTGTCATGACTCCAGAAGTAGAAGGACCAATGATTTGATCAGTAGGATGATTCTTATGAATTCTTAAGTTTGGAGACTGTGGAACTCCATAAGTATCCTCCAAATTAGTAAAATCAGCATCTTCATTGGAATCTGAGAAAATACCTTCATCTTCAAACTCATCATCAGTATCTTCTAATCCAGGCATGGTAGGATCATCCAAATCATCTAAAGTACTGTCAACTAGTGTAGCAGTACTTTGTTCGAAAGTACTGTCCAAAGTACTGTGAGAGTACTCTGCTGTCTTGTTCTTCTTCTTTGCCTCTTCATAAGCTTTTCTTTGTTCATCAGTGTAAGAATGTGCTAAAACATCTTGAAGAAGCATCTGATTAAGTTTCTATTGAATAGATTGATCCTCAGCAGACAATGAGGATTGTGGCGCATCAGTACTTTGCTTTGGAGCATCAGTACCTTGGTTTGGAACATCAGTACTTTGCTTTGGACTAACAGGATCTGCATCAGGGACAGCATCAGGTCTAAGATGAACTCCATAAACAACATATTGTAAATCTTCTTCATTGTGCTCAGGTTGATTTTCTTCTCTAACAGGTACATAGTTCATGGAAGGAGTTAAAATTTCAAGATCAAACATCCAATCATGACCTTTACCTTTCTCATTGTCTTGATCTTCTAAAACCTCAACATGAAGACAATCTTGAACCTTCTTAGTGACTATGTTGTACACTCTAAAGCCCTTACTGTTGGTAGAATAACCCAATAAGTATCCTTCTTCTGACTTGCCATCAAACTTTCCCAGATTATCAATTGTATTTAAAATAGTGAGAGGGCATCCAAAAGGCTTCATAAAACGAATGTTGGGTTTGTTGCCCATCAACAACTCATAAGGTGTCTTCATCTGTGGTTTGGTGACTGAGACTCTGTTAAGTACATAACAAGCAGTACTTACAGCTTCAGCCCAGAATTGAATAGGTAGTTGTGAATCTACTAGCATTATTCTGGCTGCTTCAATCAAAGTCCTATTCTTCCTCTCTGCAACACCATTCTGCTGTGGTGTTCTTGCAATGCTGAACTCCCTCTTGATGCCTTTGTTTGCACAAAATTCATCCATAAGCTTGTTCTTGAATTCAGTCCCATTGTCACATCTAATACCTCTAACCTTGAGTCTCAATTGGTTTTCAAGTGCTATTATGAGAGTCTGAATAGCATCAAAAGTATCATCTTTAAAACCCAAGAAAAATACCCAATTGAATCTACTGCAATCATCTGTTACAACTAAGCAGTACTTTTTCTTGTTTAAACTTGCCACAGAAATAGGTCCAAACAAATCCATATGTAACAGCTCCAATGGTTCTCTAATAGTTCTCTCCTCAAGCTTCTTGCATGAAGCTTTATGTTGTTTACCCTTCTTGCATGCCAAACATGAGTGATCATTCTCGTAAGTCTTTGAAGGTAATCCTCTAACTAAATTTCCTTTGACCAGTTTGTTGATATTCTTGAAATTAACATGGCCCAATCTTCTATGCCACTGATGTGCTTCTTCAGATGTTGCTTTAGCCACTAAACATGTGGCTCTCCCATAAGAATGTAGACTCTTCATGTCTAAACTATACACATCATTTGTTCTTGGTACTCTAAGAACTACCAAATTATCATCAACAGGCTTGAATTCAGGGGAAAGGATGAGACATTCTGTGTCAGTGAATAACACAGGATGCTCTTTATCACAGATTTGAGAGACGGATAATAAGTTGAACTTAAGCTCCTTCACATATCTAACATTCTCAAAATCTATACGCCCAGCTTTGATGGTTCCTTTTCCAGTAATCCTTCCTCCATTGGGATCATTCCCAAATGCAACTCTTCCTCCACTAATATTTCTAAAATCAGACAGAATCTCCTTGTCTCCTGTCATACTTCTAGAGCAACCACTATCTACAATCAGATGATCTTTAAGCTCCTCTTCTGGGTTGCCCTGCACAAAAAGAAAAGAGTTAGTGATTTTTAGGAACCCAAGCCATTACTGACTTGTGTTCCCCTTGTGGAGTTACATACTTAAATTCTTCAAGTCTGCAATTTCCATTGTTTTTCAAAACATGATCCATAATTATCTTTTGATTTTTAGCATGTGGATTTTCAAAAATTTCTTGTTTTTTAACACAACTCTCTTTTACAAGTGCATTCTCTTTTTCTTGTATCACAAAAACATCTGATTCACTTTTTATTGAAAGTACTGTTTGTCCCTCAGCAGTACTTTCTCTCTTAACCCATTCTGTTTTAACACTTGGTTCATGTGATCTAGATCTCCTATGTGAGTTGTAATACCTTCTAGGTTGATAGTAATGAGATCTCCTAGGGTTCTTATTCGAAAGAGTGTGATCAGTACCTTGTTTTGTCTGAGCAGTACTTTGAGAAAGTACTGGTCTTGAATTAGCAGTACTTTGGAAAGTACTGTAGGATACTGAAGGTTTTGAAAAAGGTCTTCTCTGGTGAGGGTATCTATGATCTGGTGAGAAATTTCTGTGATTGACCCTATTTGAATTATTCCAGACTGGTTTGTGTTCTCTAGGTTTCTGGTTGGCAGACTTGTTCTTTGGAAATTTTCTAAGGTATTCTGAGTGATGTTCACAATCCTTGATTAAATGAGTAGGACTAAAACACACAAAACACAGTTTTTGACCCATACTTCCAAAGTGACTTCTTCTATGTCTATGCCCAAAACTATTGTGCCTTCTAGGTGAATGAGTAAATTTGTTTTGACCAAAGTTATCCCAAAAAGGTTTAGCAGTACTGTTTTGAAAAGGTTTTGCTGAAGGTACTGCTTATGGAGCAGTACTTTGATTTGAAGGTACTGCTTGACTTTGAACATTGTTTTCAACAGTTTCCTTTGGGGTTTCAGACCTAGATTGAGCAACTAGCTTTTTCCTAAACTCTAGACTGTCTACTCCAATACGAGAAACATCAGGCCTAGGGGGTTGATGAATGCCAGTGGGATGGGGAACTGCATGATAACCATTTTTTTTCTTATACTCAGGAGGTGTTTCACTTATTGAGCCCTCATTACTAGATGTGTCTACATAATTAATGAGTTCATCATCACTAGTGGTTATATCCTCAAAATCACCTTCATCCTGATCACTAGGTTGGTTTTCTTCTATGTTACTAAAGTCCATTCCAAAACCTAAGCCAGTTTTAATGTAAGCTCTTCCCTGTTTTTGAACATAAGTAACATGTGACAGACCAGATTCACCCCAAGCAGCAAACTTAGCTAACAAATCATCTCTTTCCTTAGTCAGTTTCTCTATTTCAGAAATTTTACAGTTTAATTTCCATTCACTCAGTTTTAACTGGTAATCCTGTTGTTCATATTTTTCAGCCCAAGCTACTTCATTATTTTCATGTGATAAAATTTTGGCTTCCATAGATTCTAAGGTTATTTGATAACGAGCTACCTCAGACCTAGCCCTAACTCAATTATCTCTTTCAATCACATAACTGCCAAATATTTTTTGATAAAAATCATGACAATTTGAGCATACCTCAGAGATAGGAGGTGAACTTGATGAAGTAGCCACCATTGCAAGAAGAACAGGATCATCTTCACTCTCCATGCTCCAATCAAATCTTCCAAAGCCATCATCAGATTTCAAAGCAGTATGTTCAGGTTCCTCATCAAAAGCAGTGCTCCAGTCCAATTCTTCCACTGATTCTTCAACTGCTTCTTCCACTGCTACCATACAGTAAGTCACTGGTTCATCATCAAACTCTTCACTCCAGTCAACTTCTGATAACTTCTCTTGAGCAACCAAAGCCTTTGTTTCAGTAATTGGAATTTCTTTTAGCTCAAGTTTTGGTTTCTCAGATGTCCTGTTTGCTTGATACTTAGCAAACCTGCACTCCCTTGCAAAGTGTCCAGTCTTTTGACAATTGAAGCATTCAATTTTGGATTTGTCAAAAGTTATTCCCTGTTTTGGTTTGCAATCAATGCTTTTTCCTGTCTTCTTCATATACTTTTTAATCCTTGCAGTGATCATAGCAACTTGCCACCTGATATCAATTTCTTCAAGTGCATCTTCTTCAATCTGTGCTAGATCTTCTTCATAAGTGACAGGTAAACTAGCTTGCTATGCAAAGAATGAGCACACAACTTCATCTGAGTGCATAGTAGTAGTTGGTGGGGCTTGCTGAGCATGGGTGGGAGCAGTATACGAGACAGTACTTTGAGCCATAGTACTTTGAGTAGGAGAAGCAGTACTTTTGTTTGAAGTACTGCTCCTCTTTTCAGATGATAGAAAAGCAATACTGTGAGACTTGGAACTTGTTTGACCACTCATCTCATGTTCATACACCTTTAGATGGTTGTAGAGATCATCAAAGTCCATGACATCTAAACTGATCATTGTTGCAATCACATGCCATGTGGATGGCAAACTCCTTAGAAACTTCAGATTAGCATCTTCAACTGATACTTCTGCCTTGTATAACTCCAACATGTTGAGGAGATTTTGAAACCTATCATATGCAGCATCAAGACTCTCTCTTTCACCAAATGTGAAAGTTTCAAATTGTTGCTTCAGCAGATTTCTCTGCATCTTCTTAGAAGCTTCATTCCCTCCAAATCTAGTCTTGAGAGCAGCCCAGAGCTGCTTTGCATCTTTAGCATCATGAAACTTCAATAGATGTCCATCAGGTATAGCAGACAAGAGAATGTTAAGAGCTTTCTCTTGATTCCTTATGGTAGCTGCTGGTAAGACAGCTTTGGGTGGTTTAGGTTGTCCAGCAATTTCTACAGGTTCTGGAACTACTTCATTGCCATTGACAATTACATTCCATAGTGCATGGTCTGTAATGGCAATGTACTGCCTCATCTTCATGCACCAGAGGTCATATTCTCCCTTCTTGATGATTAGAATTCTGAGTGAGGTGATTGAGGGTGGTGGAACAGCTTCAGTCGACATCTTTAGTATTTGTTGTAGTAGGGTTTCTTCTTAGTCAGAGTTTCCACACAAGCTCTGATACCACTTGTTGGATCGATGTACTCTAATCAAACTAACTTAAATAGCTTGTTAAGGTTTAATAACCTCGGATAAATTCTAAGTTATTAACAAAGAAACACTGAGCAAACTCTATTAAGTATGCGAAATTTACTTAACAAAGCTAAGAAGAATAACTTTTATTATTAACTCTAAATCTGCTTATTATGCAGATACTTAAACAACTCTAAGAATATCGAACTTCTCTAAAACACTAAATAACTTGTAAACTCTAAAACTTGTGAACTCGTAGTCGTACCTCTAATGCCAATCTAGGGGTCCTTTTATAGGCTCAAGGATGACCCTAGTCGGTTTACAATTTGTATCCTTGTACGACAAGAAATCTAATACAGAATATTCTAGAATTACAAGACTTTCTATAAACGAATATAACAGTTCTTTGTTCTTGCAGTACTTTGACTTCATGTGCAGTACTTTGACTTTATCTTTAGCAGTACTTTGACTCTTTGACTTTTTCCAGTACTTTGTAGTTTACAGAACTTTATCAATCTTCAGTACTTTGTCAATCTTCAGCACTTTCATATCCCAACAAGGTCCAACTCAAGCTCGATCTCTCATAAAATTCTATGATCGACTCCAATCCAAAAGTCGTTGTTTCCGCCGGTGGAAGCAACATCAATACCTGTTGGAATCACTCCTAAACTATATTTCAAGTGTTAGTAATTCATATGTAATAGTTAGCTTAATATGGCCTTTATGTTTGTTATTAAGCTAAGGCTTATGTAGAAGGCCCATAAGCCTTGGCCCAATCCCATAAGAAGGGAAGGAGTCTAGAAGTGTTGCCCTAGCTCCTTGCCCTATAAATACTCTTGTAAACCTTCCTTAGAAGATTGGTTTTCATTTTATTCACTTCACCTTACGCATAACTATTCTTTATTCATACGTGTGTGTGTTTTTAACGTGTTCAACCGATCTCTTCTTCTCTATTTCTTATATTGATGCTTGTGTTACTAATATGGGAACCTAACAGTGGTATTATTCACCAAATAGTTGGGTGAACATCTTTTGTTTTTGAAGTTTTGTGGTTTACGCGTAAAATAGTTTCTACTTTGTCACGCTTAAAAAACGTATTTTTTACAATTTTCAATCCAAGATTCTTGTACTTTCAACGTTTTAAGGTGTTAAAATAACTGTTTTTGGCAAAAAGTTTCAAACTTTACGTGTGGATCATTGTTTTTAAGCTTGGTTTTAAACGTGGTTTCATTTCTACGCTTAAGGTGTTTAGTAGCTTTGGATCATCAAGTTTGACACTTTTGTGTTATTTTGGTGATAATGAAGCTGTTTCATCACAAAAATCTGGTTTAGAAACATCGTTGGGCAGAAATCAATTTTGGTTGCTTTCTACGCGTAAGAAAACCCTAATCTTACGCGTAAGTCATCCGTGGTTTGATCTTCAGTTTTCGTGGTTTACTCAGTGTTTTCTTGCTTGGATAAGCCTGAAAACACTTCGACTTTGGATATCCTTTGCACTGTGATAGTGTAAAAGATCTTTTGGGCAAAACCCTAATCTTACGCATAAGCTCAAACTTATGCGTAGAACTCATTACGCATAAGATTTTTCTTACGCCTAAGCTCTGTCTTACGCATAAGCTAATCCTACGCCTAAGTTTTCTACGCTTAACTTTCAGTTTACGCATAACTTTAGTGTTTCTCAATTCTTACGCGTAAGCTACTCCTACACGTAAATACCACTTTTACGCGTAAGTTTGGTGTTTTTAGGCTTAAGTGTTATTTTTCCTAAACTTGGTTTCTACGCCTAAGGATACTTCATCAACAATGTTTCATTCGACTACCAAGATCCATTTAACAACACAAGTTTTTAACATGTCACAACCACCATACTCTAGCTATTTTCCTTACACTTATAATCAACAACAACTAAGTCCACAACATCAACAATTTAATCATCAACAACAAATTTATCAACAACAATTTAATCAACAACATACTCCACAACTAGGAGCAATTCCACAACCACAAATGGTTCAACCACCACCTAATCTTCAAGTACAACCTTACACAAACTTCTACAATCAACATCCATCCAGGAGTACTATGAAGGAACCGACATGGTTTGGCCAGATGTGTGAAGCATTAAGTAGCCAACAATCAATTCATGAAGCTGGCTCACTTGATAAACCTCCAATGCTCACTCCCGGAAATTATGATCAATGGGTGATAAGGTTCTTTAGGTTTTGTGATCTAAAGAAGCCACATGGAAAGTTCTTAAAGAAGGTCATTATGGAAGGTCCATTTCAGATGCCTACTATTGTCACACCCGCAGATCTAGCTGCCAATCCACCAAGAGATGCGGTCACCAACATTGCAACTATCTCAGACTTCACTGGTGATGAACTTCTACATTTTGAAGCTGATGAACTTGCAATGCAATACATCCTTTTGGGATTACCCAATCTGATCCTTCGAAGTGTTGATGCTCAAAAGACAGCTAAAGCAATGTGGGAACATATTCATCTTCTAATGGAAGGCACAGCACTCAATCAGGAAGACATGGAATCCAAAATCTACTTGGCTTATGAACACTTCATGATTGAACCAGGAGAGACATTAGAGTCATATCATCATCGCTTTTCATACATCATTAATGATTTGGACAAACACAACATCATCATGCCACGAATTGCTGTCAACACTAAGTTCCTAAGTAGTCTTGGTCCGGAATGGGAGAAGTATGTCATTTTTCTTCTTCAAGCTAAGAATCTTCATCATGCTACATACGAATTGTTGTACGAGTATATGAAGCCTCACCAAAAAGAAGTTGACAAAGAAAGGGTGATCCGTGGACTCCCGGCTTCACAGTCACTTCCGGACAATCAACAACTTGCTTTGTGGGCTCAAACTAGTTTTCCTCCTCAAACAGCTCCTCAACCTGCTCCTCAACCAACTGCAACCATCACACCATATGATCCGTCACAGAAACAACCTCAACAAACTCAATTGGTTCCATACAACAACAACAATGCTCAAGCACTTTACAGTGAAGCTGATGAGGACTCCGATGCTTTCGATGAATTGCAACAAGGATTTGTCATGATTGCTAAAGCCTTCGGCCGGTATACAAACAAATCCAACAATCGCATTTGTTCTTCATCAAACACATGGAATCAGGATGTTGTGAACAATGGACGAGTTGAAGTTCAGAATCGTGGTTATGGTCGTCAGATGGGAGGTGGTCAAGGGTTTAATGCTATGGGAAGGAATAACATGGGTGCTTCGCAACAACAAAGGGCTCAAGTGGTTGATCAGGGGAACGCTCAGAATGGGGTTAATGGTCTTTGTTGTCATAACTGTAATGAGAAGGGTCATCTGGCTAATGCATGCCCTAAGCCGAGGACAAGAGGCAGTGCTTATCACAAAGAGGCGTTGCTCTTGGCTCTCAAGGATGAAGCTAGTGGCACTCTTACCAACAAGGAACAGAGCTTTATGGTAGATACAGATTCTGATGATGATATGGAGGACTTGTAGGCTAATGCAGCAGTGATGTTGATGGCAAAAATGCAAGCTCTACACATGAGTGACACAGGCCCAGTGTATGACACTGACGGCTTGTCTCAGGTACCAGAACAAAATACACTCATTCCTGATCTGATATCTCCGCCAATTTCCCCATCCGACAAGGATCAGCGTGTTCAAAATGAGCCATCCACATCTCATTCCGATGATTATCAAAGAGATCCCGTAGTTACATTTGACGATCAAGATAACCTTATGGTTAATATTGATAATCAATTTGACTCCGTGGTTATATTTGAGGATCTAAATAATGATCATGTTGAGACTCACGTTGAACAAAATGAGCTTCTGTCTAATAGAGAAATTGAGCTCCTGACCTTAATTAAAGACCAAGAATCTAGTTTGGAAATTTGCACGAAATTAAAAGATAAAAATGCACTGTTAATTAGGGATAATGAATGCTTAATTCGACAAATCAACGTTTTTAAAAATCAAGAAAAACGTGAAAAAGGTTTTGAAGTCGCTTTTGCTAAATCTCATAAAAACGAAAAATCATTAGAACGACAGATATGTGATCTAGCCACATCCAAGAATGCTTTGTTGTCTCAAATAGAACAACTAAAACATGAACATAAACAACAACTTAACGCTCTCACTTTGGAAACTCGAAAAGCCAAGGCTGAGTTGTTAACTTGTCAAAAACAGTTCTCTAAGTACAAAAAGCATTCCACAAAACGAATAGATAACTATCTTGAAGAAATTGTCGACTTACAACACAAAATCAAAGAGTTTCGAAATGCTGTTTACAAACATGGTGAGTCAATCACAACTATTCAAAAGTTTACTTTTAAACCAAATCCAAATGGATATGGACTGATTCTTGCTGATTACAAACCTAAGTTTTCAAACAGAGCATTCAAACCAAATCCTGAAGTTTACAGTGCAGAACATAGAATTGATGATTCCATTATGACTGTTGTTGAATATAATCGCATAGAGGAATTAGATGCAGATGACGAGAGTCGGTCAAAAATGGAAAATGTCATTTATAACAAACCATTTAACTATTCAAAAGCCGTAACTTTTGTCACACAACAAGATACTTCTAACAAACCTTTGGTTATCACACCAGTTTCTGAAGCTATTCCCCAACACAATGGTGCACAAATTAACGGTCATTTACCTTCACTTAGTGAAGTTAAAACAAATGCCGAAAGTTGTCGCGTTATAAAATACTTTGACACTTTCTTATCTGACCTCAAAATTTTTGAACGTGAGATTGAATTTCATTCTGAAATAAAAGTTGAACATTTTCAATCGCCTCTGGCGCGAGAACAAAGAGACATTCTTCAGAAAAGAATTTTACCCCATGTCAAAAATTTGAAAACTTGTGCACTATATTGGGAAAGGGATTTTCACAAGGAACTTGGTCTCATGAAAAGAGTTTTCGAGAAAACAGAAACAATGATTTCAAATACTAAACGTAAAAAGAAATTGTTAAGAAAAGATGTTGATTGACTCTTGGAAGTTGTTATCTGTGCTGATATCAATAATCTTGTGTTATTACAATCTGTTGCATATGCATCTGATCATATCTCTGTTGATTCTGTTGAAATTGTTGTGAACACTGATACTGTGCATCAGATCGAGTCTTTAAAAGTTGAAAATGAACGACTGTTAAATGAGCTTTCAAATTCAAAACGTCGTCTTCAATGGTGTAAAAAAGATTGTCAAAATCGTGAACTTGCTTTGCAAAACAAAATCAACCAGTTGCAATCCAAAATGTTTAATCCAAAATTTGAGCAACTGGATGATCAAAACGTGTCTTTGAAATGTCAAATCTCAAAATATGAACAAGAACTTGCAAAAGTTAAAAAGGAATATAGTGTCATATTTGATTTACTTAAACAGACTCATGATGAAGCATCAAATGAACTTGATCACTTTCTTGCACACACTATATAAGTCATGAATTTTTCTGGAAATCTTCATTCTGAAAATCAAGAATTGGTGCACACTATTTTTACATTAAGAGAAATGTTAGGAAAGTATGAACATGTTCAGCCTAGCATCATTAAGAGAATTGCACCTATAACACTTAGCAAACGTGAACCCAGAATGTTTACTGACAAATCACAAGTTACTAATGTGCTTCCCTCTAGTGAAACAGGAATAATTGCTTCTTTTCCTATTGTCCGCACTTCACAGCCTAGGAGCAATACAAGGAAGAATAGGAAGTTGCGACCTAAGAAAACAACAATAAAGAATGCTGAAGTAGAAGAACACCCTAGGACTTGGAATAAGACTCTAGTTGCACCCACTTTAGATATTGCGTCTGACAAATGTAATGGAAAAAGTGTTGTAACAAAAGCTAAACCTTTAAGTACTTTTGATATTCAGTCTAATGCTTCTTGTGTTATTTGTCGTAAAAGTATGCTTTCTGATTGTCATGACAAATGTGTTGCTAGAGCTATCTTGTCTCGTTTACGGAATCCTAAGACCCGGAATACCTCTAGGCCCACTAATGCTTCTAAGTCTGTGCTTGGTAAACCACCCTCTTTAGATTCTAAGAAACGCATTGATGTCCCTGTAGCTCCAGTATCACCTCCAAGGAATGTAGTACCACCTAGTGCATTCACTAAGACTAAAGCTAAGACTAGTTGGAGATGGCAGAAATGGATACATAATACACTAGGATATAAATGGATGCCTAAAATCATTGATGTGTGTATTTCCACTATAACTGCTTCGGAACCCTCTAACTCATCGGGTTCCACATCTACTTCTATTCCATCTGTTTCGTCTGTATGTAATGCAGGTGATACAGATCATCCTTTGGATTGTTGATAGCGGATGCTCCCGACACATGACAGGCAACCTTAAATTGCTATCAAACTTTGTTGCAAAGTTCATTGGCACTGCCAGATTTAGGAATGATCACTTCGCAACTATCATGGGCTATGGAGATTATATCAATGGCAATATCAAAATTAGCAGGGTTTATTACGTGGAAGGCCTCGGTCACAATCTCTTTTCAGTCGGTCAATTCTGTGATGGAGATTTGGATGTTGTTTTTCGGGAGAAAACTTGTTTCATTCGTGATCTACAAGGAAACGATCTTATGTCTGGCTCTCGCAATTCTAGTCTGTACACAATCTCAATGCAAGACATGGTTGCTTCATCTCCCATCTGTCTACTCTCAAAGGCTACATCTATAAAATCTTGGCTATGGCACCGTCGTCTCTCACATCTAAACTTTCAAACAATCACCAACCTTGCTCGACACAAACTTGTTGAAGGTATCCCGAGATTCTGGTATTCTAAAGATCACCTTTGCTCAGCTTGTGAACAAGGGAAAAACAATCATGCTCATTTTCCTTCAAAGGTGGACCACAACTCTCAGCATGTGGTTCATCTTCTTCACATGGATTTGTGTGGCCCGATGCGCGTGCAAACGATTAATGGCAAACGCTACATCTTGGTAATTGTCGATGAATACTCACGATGGACTTGGGTCTACTTTCTTCGAAGCAAAGATCAAGCTCCATAGATGATCATCACCTTCCTCATGAAAATTCAAGTTCAGCTCCGGAACACCGTCCGCCAAATCAGAACAGACAAAGGAACTAAATTTTTGAACCAAACTCTGAGAATTTTATGAGAAAGTGGGAATTGAGCATCAGACATCTATTGCACGTACACCAGAACAAAACGGAGTTGTTGAAAGACGAAATCGTACGTTAGTGGAAGCTGCAAGAACAATGTTAATCAATGTTATACTTCCAGATTACTTATGGGCAGAAGCTGTATCAACTGCATGCTACACTCAAAACCGATCAATGATTACAAAACGCCACAACAAAACTCCTTTTGAGCTTATCCACAATAGAAAACCGAATCTTAAACACTTTCATGTATTTGGATCCCTTTGTTACCCAAATAATGATCGTGATGACTTTGGAAAGCTCACAGCCAAAGCTGATATTGGAGTCTCTATTGGATATTGTGAGAATTCTAAAGGTTACCGTATCTGGAATCTTCGTACAAAGCAGGTTATGGAAATGATTCATGCTAATTTTGATGAGCTTACTGAGATGGCTTCTGAGCATAACAGCTTGGAACCCGGTCACAACCGTTTAAACTTCCCTCAAACCCCATCATCAGTTGAACCAAGCCCCCAACTTACTCGTCAACAAATGGAAAAGCTATTTGCTCTGCTGTTCAGTGACGATATTGATGAATGTGCTCCAGGTGTATCCGATGTTTCCGCTGCTCAACCTGATCTTATTCCAATACCTGATACACCGGCTACAACAACTACGGTTGAAGAAGCACCACCAGTTGACTCTATAACAACAATCGAACAAATTGCATCCAACGACGCTAAACCAACTGATGATGTTCTTAAAGAAGTACCCACACCTGAGATTTTGATCCAAATGCGTTCTTTAACCCGTTTGCTAATGAAACTGCTGCACCTGATGTTGCAGAATCATCTACAAGCCATTTGAATCCTCAAAATCTGCACAATGTATACCAACATCAACCCTCTACACATCGTTGGACAAAAGACCATCCTCTTGAAAACATAATTGGCAACCCGAATCAACCAGTCATAACAAGACAACGTCTTCACACAGACAGTGAACATTGCATTTATGCTCTCACTATCTGCCAATCTGAGCCTAAACAAATTAAAGACGCAATGACAAAAGACAACTGGATTGAATCCATGCAAGAAGAACTCAACCAATTCAAACGTCTTGAAGTCTGGGAACTGGTTGAAAGACCAACAGGGGTCTACGTCATTGGTCTCAAATGGATTTGGAAGAACAAATTGGATGATGAAGGGAACGTAATTAGAAACAAGTCACGTCTGGTGGCTAAGGGTTATAGACAGGAAGAGGGTATTGACTTTGAAGAATCATTCACTCCGGTTGCTCGTCTTGAGGCTGTTCGGATCTTTCTCGCATTCGCGGCTCATATGAATATAACGGTCTTTTAGATGGACGTCAAAACTGCCTTTTTGAATGGTCAACTGAAAGAAACGGTTTATGTCAGCCAACCAGAAGGATTCGTTGATCCCGCATTTCCGAACCATGTCTACAAACTGAACAAAGCTCTGTACGGACTCAAACAAGCTCCTCGGGCGTGGAGCTTTACAATTTCTTGGTGATAAACTGGTGTCATGGCAATCGAAGAAGCAGGATTATACATCGCTGTCCTCAACAGAAGCAGAATATGTAGCCATGTCGGCGTGTTGTGCTCAAGTAATTTGGATGAGAACACAACTCAAAGACTATGGTTACGTATTTGACAAAATCCCGATGTACTGCGACAATCGGAGTGCTATTATGATCTCATGCAACTCAGTTCAACATTCAAAATCAAAGCACATCGATCTTGATATCATTTCATCAAGGACCACGTGGAACAGGGTACAGAATACCAATTGGCAGATCTCCTCACCAAAGCCTTAGCTCCTGCTAGGTTTAATGAGTTGGTCCACCGGATTGGTATGCGGTGTTTGACTCAAGAGGAACTGGATGAACTCTTAAAACATTCTTAAAAACCAGTCAAACACCAAAACCTCCTTTGTAAATATTTTTCAAAAACAAAATACAAAATTATAAAATCAGATAAAACAACAAAAATATTCTTCTATCTATATTTTTTTTAACGTGGCAAGTACAAATCTTCCGTCAACACTCAAATCTTTCAAAATTCAGTATTTTCTTCGATCAAGTGTTGAGGGGGAGAAAGAAAATATTTTTTAGTTTCATAAAACCTTGTACTTGCATGTTATTTTATCCCGGTTGTTTCTTTAAATAGTGGTCACTTTTTTGGTTTACTGACACTCCTCGGACTAAAATTTATAAAACTTCATTATTTCTGTTAGGAATTAGAAATTCCAGGTATTAAAGAGTCGGTCACCTCAAGTATATGTAATCGTTAGAAAGCTCGTAGTCGTAGTTATTTTAAGTTAAGTAGTATTTAGTTAAGTAACACCGTGGAGGACGGACGGGTCTTTACCCACTGTATGCCTGATCCACAGCCCGTTGTGTGGCGTTTTATGTAAGACTATAAATACTCTCTACCTCCCAAGGTAGAGAGTTGGAGCTCATAATAATATATTTCACTTTCTCTCACTCAGTTCCCTAAACCTCTAACTTTCTCTCTCTAGAATTCCACTTATACGCCCACTTTGTGTTATGGTTTGATGTGTAAGTGAAAACCAATATCTTACAATTGGTATCAAGAGCCATGGTTAGATCATATCTTGCACATCTTTGGATTTCTAGTGGTTTTTAGGTGGTTTTTGAGTTTGAAAAAGTTTAGTGGTTTGTGCATCATTTGGTTGATTTCTTGTGTTAAAGCTTGGATTTTGTTAGTACTTTTATGTTTAGAATCATCACAAGTGTTTAGGTTTTCATTTGGTAAGCTTGAATCATCTTGGTTGGGTTGTTTTTGGATTGAAAAGTGATGTTTGTGATGTTTTCTTGCTAGCGACTTGACCTACGGATTTCTTTCTTGCTAGCGACTTGCTTTACATTTTTGTAGCGAGTTACAGTTAGTGGAGTTAGCGACTAACAGTACAAGTAGTGGATGCTCCACTACGGGTAGCGACTTGGTGTTAGCGACTTGGTAAGTAGCGAGTTGCTATTTAGCGACTTGATTCCTTAGCGACTTGTATCTTAGCGAATTGCTGCCAAAATTTTGCTAGTGATTAGAGGCTTAGCGAGTTGCTATTTAGCGACTTGTCTTTTGTTTAGCGACTTGGGACTTTAGCGACTTGGTGGAATAGCGAATTAGAAGATAACGACTTGGTGCATAATTTTCTAGCGACTTGGGTGATTTCTTTACGGTTTTCTCTTGATTTAGTAAAATACCGTGAAAGAATCTATTTCCCGGTTTAATCATAGAGTTATAAAATCCCGTTTAATTTGTCATCATGTCTACCAACGTTTCTACAATCATCTCCACTGTTGCCGAGGATGTTTAAGCAGCTGGTTCAGATACTCGTCCACCCATGCTTGACAGAACTGACTACGATTCTTGGGCTCAACGAATCAGATTGTACTGGCTTGGAAAGGAAAATGGTGTCAACATTCTCAAATCCATTGATGAAGGACCGTATCGAGTTGAGACGACTAGAGATGTACTTGATACTGCTGAAGATGGAACTCTGATTTACGGAATGGACAGACCAAAGATGTATGATGAGCTTGATGATAAGGAGAAAAAGAGATTCGATGCTGATATCAGGGCTTCTAACATTAATCTTCAAGGTCTTCCTAAAGACATCTACAAGCTGATCAATCACAACACCGAAGCAAAGGCAGTATGGGATAATGTCAAGATGCTTCTCTCAGGTTCTGAATTAACTATGGAAGACAGAGAATCACAACTCTATGAAGAATTTGAACACTTCAAGATGAAACCAGATGAGAGTGTCTATGAGTACTATGTGAGATTTCATAAGTTGGTGAATGATATGAGGAACATCAGAATGACTATGCCTAACATTCAGCTGAACTCAAAATTTGTGAACAACATGAATCCCGAATGGCACAAGTTTGTCACCTCTGTGAAGCTCACTAAAGGATTGAAGAATACAAACTATGAGCAACTCTATGCCTTCCTCCTTCAGAATGAGAGACATGCTATGTTTGAAAAAATGATTCTTAATCAGTTCAAAACCAACCAGGGAGAGACAAGCTCATCTAATGACTCAACTGCCTTCTACTCAAACATCGGAATCACAACCAAAGCCTCACAAGTCATACCCATGGGTAATGGTAATCACAAACTCATTCCTGATCCCATGTTCAAACAAGCTAATGCTGATGCACACGTGGGTAACATCATTAATCAACTAGCTCTTCTGATTAGTCAAAACATGAATTCTCTCCCACAAACCAACAACAACCTCAGAACAGCATCTAACCCACACAATCAAGCTACTGTTAAAGATGGGAGGATCGTGGTGCAACCAGTTCAGGAAAGACAGTATGATCAGGGAAGAGGTGGAGCTGGTAGAGGTTATGTTGGTAATCAGAATCGAGGAAGGAATGGTAATCAAGGTCAAGCTAAGCCGATCAAATGTTATAACTATGGTGGTGAGGGACACATTTCAAGGAACTGCACATCTCCAAAACGTCCACAGAATGCTGATTACTTCAGAGATAAGATGCTGCTTGTACAAGCTCAGGATAATGGTGCTGCTTTGGATGAAGAGGAATTGTTGTTTCTTTCTGAGGGCAATGGCAAGACCTATGATGCAGATGTGGATGAGCAGCCTATTCAGGAGATAGGTCACAATCATCAGAATGCCTTTCAAGTCGCTGATTGTGATGCATACGACTCTGATGTGGGTGATGGACCTACTGCACACACAATTTGTATGGCTAGCATTTCTCCAATGGTTTCTCCCAAGGTCTCTTCTTCACCACAAGCTGGCCCATCTAAAGACAAACTCATCTCAGAGGTACTAAAACTATACGATGATGCTGATACGCAAAAGATGCATGACAAAGTACTATCAACTGAAACTATTGAATCAAATATTGAAAATATGGGTAATATCAATGTTGTCCCATATGATCAATATGTGAAACAAAGTGAAAGTGAAGTTGTACCAAGTGATACATCTTCTGCAGTCAACAATGACTATGTTTTTTATGAATACACTGCATGTGCCCCTGATGATTCTGTAATTTCTGAACTAAATGCCTATTTATGAACAACGTGCAAAATTTGAGTTGACCACTCGTGAGCAGGAAATGGATGACCAAGTGTGTACAATCATTAGAAAAAGTAATTTTAGAGAAGAAGTATTAAAACAAGAGTTAAATTCCTTGCAAGAAAAGCTTTCTAAAACTGCTAAACAAAAACAAGAACTTCAAGAAAATGTGAAAATGCTTAAGCAAGAATTTAATGCAAATGAATCAAAACTCTTGAAAGATTTTTCTAATCTGAAAACTTTGAAAAACAAACTTGAAAACAAGTTGTACATACAAGGGATCACCATTCAGACTGCTCACATGATCACTAAGCATAGAGTTCTAAGCGATAAGCATAGTGTTCCCATTATAGATAAACCCAACCCTGAGTACGGGAAGATAGCAAAAGCAGCTCAAAGTGTGATCTATGATGGCAATGAGATTCTTAAACCTAGACAAAAACCTAGTTGCTTTGAGTGCACAGAGGAAGATAAGAAATTAGATGAAATCACTAGGGAGAAGATGAATAAGAAACTAAAGGATCCTAAATGCAAAGAGAAGAAAGTAATTATCACTCCCCATGACTACAAAAAGGAGAATTGGATCTCCTTGAACATGTTTAAGCCTCAAACATTGTTGACTCCCGAACAAGTGTTCTGGAAAATGGACTTAGATAAGCAGAAAGCGGAAAATATTGTTGAAACAAACCCTCCCCTTAGGAAAATGCCTAAAGAGACTGTGTATCCTCCCAATACACCAATGCATCTAGTTCCTAGAACGATTGCTACTAAAAGCAAGATCTTAATCAGTCAATATGTTATTTTTCAACTATTTGTTGATTTTGAGAAAACTTGTAAGAAAAGGATCACACCCACTGGGATTACTGAAGGGGAAAGGGGTTTTGAACAAACAAAAGAATGCTATTTAACTGAGGTTATGCCTTTCTTTAAACTTCTAAAAGATCACTTTGAGAGTCTTAAAAAGGGGATTGAAACTGATATTAAGGGAATGGAAAAGGAATTTGATGCAATGATAGTTGAAGTTAGTGACTATGAGCGAGCACTAAAATATAATGAGATTGAGAGAAAGAACTTGCATACACTAAATGAGAACCTGATTTCTGAATGTATTGCTCAAGATGTGTTTTTCACTGCTACAAATTGTTCCATTAATGCTTCCCAATTTCATGAATTATCTGTTGCCCTGAAAGTCTCCCATGATCGTGTCATTGAGCTTGAAAAAACTAACTCTGAACTAAACGAGAAAATTGAACTGGACGATCACGACAATTTGGTTAAACATTTTTCTAAACTAGAAGTTGAGCATTTTAATTTACAACTAAAATATCAACATCTTAAAGAAAATGTCAAAACTTCAAATATCAAGACATCCTCAGATGCTCCATAGTTTGAAGCAGTTTTTCAAATTAACAAACGTGATGAACAGATTCAAGCTCATTGCAACACGATCAGAAAGTTGAAAGCCCAAATCTCTCAATTAAAGGGTCAAACGAACAATATGACAGGCTCCCAAATGCCTCCTCCTTTAGATTCTTAGAATTCTCAAACGTTTCATCTTCAAAACCTAGTAAATGCATTACAAAAGGAAAACGAAAGTTTTCTAGAAGAAAATGAAAAGGTTAAACGTCATTTCAATGAGTTATTTGAATCAATAAAGGTCACTCGTAACAAAAATAACGAACAAATAGCTTCATTGCAAAAGGAAATTGAGAATCTGAAGAGTCAGGTAAAAGGGAAAATGCCAATGACCAATAGGGAGAATGGTGTATCAAAGGTGCACTCTTGTAATAAATATGCTTTGTCTGTGAAATATGTCCCTCCTCATCTCAGGAACAACAAACTTGCTGTTCAAACATACTTCTCATCCCTTAAGGATTGCCTAGAATGTCTGCGTGAGATTGTTGAAGAGGATAAGTTAGAGAAACCTCATGATAATGCAATTGGACATGCATGCTTATATGCCAAACGATCTCAAGAAATCCTAGAATGCTTGATCACAATATGCCCAAAGTCCTTAGGTGAGAGAGTTAATCCATTGATTCAATGTTCGATGCCTAATGCCAAGTATGATATTCATTCGATGCCCAATGTCTTGAATGTGAACCTTAGTGTGCCTTTAAGTAGTTCAGATTCTAGATCTGTCAATGCTAAGAAAGAGAACTCAAGTGTGCCTTCTAGGAGTACAAATCCCAGCACTTCTAGTTTTAAGAAAGTGAACCTTAGTGTGCCTGCATGTAATTCAGATCCCAGCACATCTAAACAGGTGATGCAAAGAGTAGTAAAACCAACTAATGTTCCCATTCCCTCTACAGGAGTAATCAGTGACATTAAAGGGAGCAGGTCAAAGTCTCAAGACAATACAAGGAATGATAGGACCTCGCAAGCTAAGAATGTGCACTGGAAAAGAGTAGAAGAACAATCTGGGAACTTTAAGCTTGAACCGAATAAAACGAATCGTGTTGATTCTAGTATTAGCCATAGGCGTACTCTAATTAATTCGAATTCTGATACTATTTGCAAACCTTGTATTGATGTCTGCTTGAATTCTGTTTCTAATCATGAATGTGGTGTTAATGTTTTGCCTAATGATGTTAATTGTCCAGTTAATATTGTTAATGCTAAAATTCATGCTAAGAAGGCTAAAAGGCAAAAACGAAAGAAAGTTAGAAAACAGTGGAAACCCACAGGAAGAACATTTAGTAAGATAGGCTATTATTGGATACCTGTTGGTCATAAGAATAATCAGACAATGCCCACTAGAAAATGGATGCCTACTGGTAGAACTATTCCCTTAAGAAGTGAGCACACTGTGAACAGGGCTAATACAGACACTAGTACTGGATCTATTCACAATGATTCCATTGCCTTAATTTCTGATATGAATGCTTCTATTTCTGATGTGGGTGTTCCAACCATTGTTACTAACCAAATGGATCCCATTCTTGCATGGGGATCCCAATTATCCAGTTATCCATTCTTGTCTGTGTTCAACTGCAGATCGTTCAAATCATTCTGTGGTACCTGGAATCAGGCTGTTCCAAGCATATGACTGGCGACCGGTCACGGCTCATGAACTTCGTGAGCAAATTCATCGGGACAGTTAGATTCGGGAATGATCATTTCGGTGCTATTATGGGTTATGGAGACTATGTTGTTGGCAAAAGTGTTATCTCCAGGGTTTACTATGTAGAAGGTCTTGGTCACAACTTGTTCTCTGTTGGTCAATTCTGCGATTCTGATCTAGAAGTAGCCTTCAGAAAACATACCTGCTTCGTTAGAGAACTTGATGGTAAGGAACTTTTAAGAGGTTCACGTGGTTCAAATCTATACACCATCTCTATCGAAGATATGATGAATTCTTCTCCAATTTGCTTGCTGTCAAAGGCCTCTAAAACAAAGTCATGGTTATGGCATCGTCGTCTCAATCACTTGAACTTCGGTACCATCAATGATCTCTCCAGAAAGGACTTAGTTGTAGGTTTACCTAGACTCAAGTATGAAAAGGATCATCTTTGTTCAGCATGTCAATTGGGAAAAAGCAAGAAGTATGCCCATAAACCCAAACCTACTAACTCTGTCACGGAAGTTCTTCATATGATTCATATGGATTTATGTGGACCAATGAGGGTGCAGAATATCTTTGGGAAGAAATATGTGTTAGTTGTGGTTGATGATTACTCTAGATTCACCTGGGTCAAGTTCTTAAGGACAAAGGATGAAACTCCTGATATCATCATCAAACTCATCAAACAACTGCAGGTTCGACTTAACAAAACAGTCAGAATAATCCGAACAGACAATGGAACTGAGTTTGTCAACAAACAACTCAGTGAATTTTATGAAAGCGTTGGAATCAGCCATCAAAGAAGTGTTCCACGAACTCCTCAACAGAACGGTGTAGTTGAAAGACGAAATCGAACTCTTGTAGAAGCCGCTAGAACAATGCTGATTTACTCAAAGGTTCCAATGTTTCTCTGGGCTGAAGCTATTGCCTCTGCATGCTACACACAAAATCGTTCCCTGATTCACACTGTTCATGGAAAAACTCCATATGAACTTGTCCACAACAGAAAACCTAATCTCTCTTTCCTTCGTGTGTTTGGTGCATTGTGTTATCCAACTAATGAGGGACAAGACTTAGGCAAACTTAGAGCTAAAGCAGACATTGGAGTATTTGTAGGGTATGCACCAAACAAAAAGGGATACCGAATCTACAACAAAAGAACCCGAAATATCATGGAAACAATTCACGTTATGTTTGATGAGCTGTCCAGTCAAATGGCTCCTGGATAATTCAGTTCAGGACCCGCACTTCAAAACAGTCCCATTGGTTCATCCTTTGTTCCAAATTCTTCTCAAGAAACTCCATATGTACCTCCATCTGAAGATGATTTAAAGAAATTGTTTGATCCTATGTTTGATGAACTTTATGATCCAAGTACTAATGAGGTGTCGACTCCTACAACAGAGGCTGCTCATATTCCTGTAAATGAAGTCAATCCCTCAGTCTTAATATCCTTAAGTCAAGAAGCGCCTACTGCTAATCATTCAGTCTCATCACCAAATCATCATTCTTCAAATGTACATAATGGAACTGTTTCTGGCATCAATGATGAAGTTAATCCCTTTGCTACCCCTGAAGATGCTCCATTTGAAAAAATATTTGCTCCTGAATCATCATCAGAACCATCTTCTTCAGGAGACATCGACTCTGCTACTTCAGTCCCTCAACAACTACCACATGAACACCTCATAAAATGGACTCACGATCATCCATTAGACAACATCATTGGAAATCCTTCTCGTCCGGTATCCACTCATAAACAGCTTGCTACTGATGCCTTATGGTGCTTCTTTAACTCTGTACTCTCAAAGATCGAACCTAAAGATGTTAAAACTGCTATGAATGAAGACAGCTGGTTCAATGCCATGCAAGATGAAATTCATGAGTTTGATCGATTAGATGTATGGGAATTAGTACCAGCTCCAGATTGTGCTATGATCATTGCTCTTAAGTGGATCTTCAAAGTAAAGCTTGATGAGCATGGTGATGTGTTGAAGAAAAAGGCTCGATTAGTTGCTAAAGGATACCGTCAAGAGGAGGGTATTGACTTTGAAGAATCTTTTGCTCCATTTGCTCGAATCGAGACAATCAGAATCTTTTTGGCTAATGCTGCTAGTAAGAACATGGTAGTCTATCAGATGGATGTAAAGACGGCATTTCTGAACGGAGATCTTAAAGAAGTCGTCTACGTCAGCCAACCTGAAGGATTTGTGAATCAAGAGCATCCTACTCACGTTTATCATTTGAAGAAGGCTCTTTACGGTTTAAAGCAAGCTCCAAGGGCATGGTATGATACACTGTCAAAGTTTCTTCTATCTACCGGATTTAGCAAAGGAGCAGTTGATCCAACATTGTTCACCAGGAAGTCAGGCAAACATTTAATTCATGTTCAAATTTATGTTGATGATATTATTTTTGCCTCGACAAACCCAATGGAATGTGATCGTTTTTCAAATGAAATGAGTTCAAAATTTCAAATGTCAAAGATGGGACAAATGTCATTTTTCTTGGGATTACAAATTTCGCAAAGTCCCGGAGGCATTTTCATAAATCAATCTAAATATGCAACTGAGATCTTAAAGAAATTTGGATTTGATTCAAGTGACCCTGTTGACACTCCCATGATTGATCGAACCAAACTAGATGAGGACCACTCAGGGATCATGATTGACCAAACAAAATATCGTAGTATGATTGGATCCATGATGTACCTCACAGCTAGTAGACCAGACATCTTGTTCGTTGTTTGCATGTGTGCTAGATACCAGGCTAAGCCTACTAAAAAGCACATTGAAGCAGTTAAACGGGTCTTTCGGTATCTCCAAGGAACCATCAATATGGGTCTTTGGTACCCGAAGGACACCGGTATGTCACTAACAGCCTATGCAGATGCTGATCATGCAGGGTGTCAAGATACTCGTCGAAGTACATCTGGAGGTGCTCAGTTTTTGGGTGATAAGCTTGTGAGCTGGTCTTCAAAGAAGCAAATGAGTACTTCTATTTCCTCTACAGAGGCTGAATACATAGCCATGTCATCTTGTTGTGCTCAAATCTTATGGATGAGATCTCAATTATCTGACTATGGCTTTGAATTCAACAAAATCCCTCTGTACTGTGATAATAAAAGTGCTATTGCTCTCTCATGCAACAACGTTCAACACTCAAGAGCAAAGCATATCGACATTCGACATCATTTCATCAGGGAACAAGTGGAAAAAGGTGTGGTGGAACTCTATTTTGTGAGGTCTGAATACCAGTTAGCAGACATCTTCACCAAAGCTCTTCCAAGAGAACGTTTTGAGTTCATACTTCCACGACTAGGATTGAAAAGCCTTCAACCTGAAACACTCAAACGTCTTCAGGAGGAAGACGAGGAGTAAAGGTCTATGCTCATCTATCTCTTGTAAATATCTCTTCAAAAAGCAAATAGAAAATTATAAAACTTTCAAAAAAAAAAAAAAAAAAAAAAAAAAATCCAAAAATATTGTCTTTTTGTCATGTTTTCCTTGGTTCGACAATATCTACGGTCTTTGTGCTGTCATTCAAAGAATGACACGGGACTTTAGATGTTGTTCTAATTCTTAAAAAAAAAAAAAAAAAAAAAAAAAAAAAAAACCATGGTTTATTGTCATTTCAGGCAGTAACCCGCTTTTTAAAGAAAGAACAGAGTCATTCTTTATCATATTTTTCAAAATTCCATACTCTGATTCTATAAACATTTATCTACTGAAAACTAACTGCTTTGAAAAATAACTCAGTCTCTATTTTTGATAATCATCTGGACTTATTTGTCAAAAGATCAATCTCTCAATCAACAACCTATGTCATTGATTGAGGGGGAGAATGATTTCAATTAAATTAAAAAGTTATTTGGCATTAAATTGTTTTCAAAAGATATACATGCATGTTTTATCAATGGAGTTTAAAGTCTTAAAATCCGATCCTTATCAGTTAAAACGCTTTCATAATCAAGTCACAATTCTCCTTAAAAGCTTTCAAAATCAATTTAAATCTATAAGAGATCACAAATCTCAAATGATTTGATAATTGTGATCGGGGGAGAATGTGTGATTTAAATGGGATTTAAACTGATAATTCGGGAAATGGTTTTATAAGGATGAACATGCTCTCCTTCCCACATGTGACAAACGATTTCAAATTTTCCATGCACATGTTGAGGGGGAGCATCTATCTTAAACCTATGATGTATAACGTGATCACTTATCTCAATGTGCAGGTTCCCTCTAGTATGTGCAAAACTCTTTTCAAATCTCGAGGCACATACTGAGGGGGAGCAAACCTATGAAAACCTCATCCTTCCCAAAAATGCTTTATCTACTTGTCTTGATCAGGGAAGTGATGTTGATATCTTTTAGAAAATGGTAATCAAAGAAGTTAATTCTTTATCTTGCCTCCATGTACAAAACGATTTCAAATATTTGATGCACATGTTGAGGGGGAGTTCTCGTTCTAAAATTATCAAAAACAAGTCAGGTACAAAATGCTTTGATACTATATCACAAGTATCTGGATTGATTTTCAAATGGTTTTCAATTAGTTCAAATGGCAGATGAACAATACCAAATAGACCGACCAACTTTACTTTATGTACGGTGATATAAGGATGATAAGGTTAGGTATGTGTTCCCATGATCCGCCAGAACCGGAAGGATCTACCCAGGGACTATCCACTAGTTAGTGTAGAGTTCTTAGGTATGATGATAAAAGGAGAAAAGTGAGATATGGGAAGAGTGCGGACTGAGACAGAGCAAGTACTGGACCAAACCCAACAAGGTTCTTGCTATGAAGTCTCGGTAAGCACTGAAGGGGTTGAAGAATTAAAAAGAATTGAATGAGAAAAGGGTGAAAACAAATAGCCCTCCATATATTCAACCTTAGGGCAGAAACCTGGTTCAATTCATATGCTACTGATGGTAACATCGGTATTGAAGACAAGACGTCATGGACCCAGTGACGCACTGCACTTCAACTTTCCAAACCACTCAAGTTCCTCTTAAAAGGACTTGTTTCATTCTCACGGGGAACCGACATTATCTATCGACTTTCTCTTAGAGATTGTTGATATTGAAGAAGGAGACCCTCTCCCTAGTCTCCGGTACAGGATCCAAATATGCACAAATTGAGTCTAGAGCCACGAGATCATCATTAAATCTCATTAGGACACTTTCAATGAAGACTCTCTGTTTCACACAATGTGGAAAGAGAGATTATATCTTGAGTCCTACGCATTATCCTTGTGGTATTGCCAGAACATCTGAGTGATGTGTATACATATTCACAATGAAGATGGAAAGCCTTCTGGAGCCAACATCAAACAAGCTCCTGGTAGGTGGCATGTGAGATTTATTATATAGATCAACCATATGACAACTGAACAGAAACAATGGGGCGATTCAATCTCTTGAATCAATCCTGGTTCAGGTTATGGATTGACGGATACCTTTGAAAAACCGGTCTTTGTGCTTAAAAAAAATCTTTTCTTTAGCAAATCGATCGTGTACGGACATTTCAAATCAAAAGGTGTTTTATGATTGATAATTGATGTTCATTAAAACCTTCGTTGTATTGCAAAAACAATTTCTATTGAGCAATACACGATTGTTTTTCAAATCTCTTTTCATTAATCAGTGAATTTCTATTCATTGGTTCACTCACTCCGTGTTGTCTTCTTTGAGATGTTCCGGTTTGAGAACAGCTAGAGCAGCTGCGAAACCCTGTCAAGGAAATTCTTCGGAATTATACCTGATCACAGGCAGTACTTATACTGATCAACGGGGAACCGTGGGCCGTGTACCTCAATTCAACGAAAGTGATCAAAGACACTTTCGTGCGATTTATTGCTAACTGTTGTATGCAGGTACACCCGACGTTTGTAGCTGATCAGAATGAAGCGGTCAATCCATAGCCGCATGCTCAAAAAATACATTCATCTCTCAAGTAATCATGATAAGTGTATCAATGACTCTGATATTTTCACTCCATGCTTCTGCTACGCTGCTGCCAATATCATGAATCAACGAAAGCTTCCGCTACTCTTATGAGAAGATTTCATGATCCAGAATGTGAGCATGTCAGTCCGAAAGTCACAACATCACATAATACCAACACCACAATGAATGTCTCAGAGATTTTTAGTAGCTGATGATCTCAAAAGCTGGCTCAAATTTATTATCACGTGGATCAGTAAAAGACCTCCACCTAGAGTAACCAAACATGCAATGAGAAGAATCAATGACTACGAGCTTCGGAGCAAAGTACTACATCAAGAATGCAAGAACAATTGTTAATGACATGTCTGTTTGTATTCAATGTAATTTTAGTATATGTTTGAGGTGACCTCCCTTAGGGGGAGATTGTTAGGAATTAGAAATTCCAGGTATTAAAGAGTCGGTCACCTCAAGTATATGTAATCGTTAGAAAGCTCGTAGTCGTAGTTATTTTAAGTTAAGTGGTATTTAGTTAAGTAACACCGTGGAGGACGGACGGGTCTTTACCCACTGTATGCCTGATCCACAGCCCGTTGTGTGGCGTTTTATGTAAGACTATAAATACTCTCTACCTCCCAAGGTAGAGAGTTGGAGCTCATAATAATATCTTTCACTTTCTCTCACTAAGTTCCCTAAACCTCTAACTTTCTCTCTCTAGAATTCCACTTATACGCCCACTTTGCGTTATGGTTTGATGTGTAAGTGAAAACCAATATCTTACAATTTCTTAAGTCGAGGGGGAGTGTCGTCAAAATTCTTTCCAAATATCCTTCGTTTGGTAACCAAAATGGAAGTTATGGACATTGGATGTAAATGGTAAAGGTGCAGGTACTAAATGTGTCAAATGATCAAAGTATTTTTATACAAAAATACCTCACCAACTTTCAAAAACACATTAACTCCTCACATTTATTATACACCTAACAAAATCCTACGCCTAATAATCAATCCTCAAATCCGAGTTCTTGATCATCAATTTGTAAGTGGTTTTATAATCTTAACGTATTTACAAACAATCGTTTTGATTCTTTAAAAAATCCAACGGTTAAAACGTGAGTTTGAGTGATTATTGTGTTCTACGCGTAAGCTATGAACACATAATCAAGTTTGAGTGTTAATGGTTAAAATGGTTGTGTCAAAACATGTGTTTTATCATATTAATACCATTTTTATCATTTAATCTCACCCAGAAATATGAATTGAGTGATTTTTGAAAACTAGGGTTTATGCGTGGAATTGGGTATTTTCATATGAGAACATTTCTGGCTATTTGGGCGCTTGCAAAATGTTGTTTACAAGTTTAATTGATCATTTCTAGGCTCAGAATCAACTCAGAAACATTAATTGCTAGTTTATTAAGAATTAGGGTTTATGTTCTTGAAATTTGGGTTTATTTGATTTGCTTAGAATTTTATGTTAAAACTTGGATAGAACAACTCAATAGGCTTCCCAGACATCCCAGAATCATTTTGGTGCAATTTCTATGGCTAGATAACTTACACGTAAAAATTGAGCCTTAGGGTTTAGGTTTACGCATAAGTCTTCCTACGCATAACTGTTTGATTGAGTATTCATGGTTAAAACTGTTAGAAAATGAATGTAGATGTTAATGTTGATGTTATGATGAATTTATTTCAGGTTTTCTATGCTTGAAAATTCATAATCAAGGTTACTTGCAATCTACGCATAAGGATCACCTTACGCGTAGCATGTTATGCGTAAGAAAAATCTTACGCGTAACGTTTACGCGTAAGGTTCTACATAAGGGACTACGGGTATCCTGTGAAGGATATGCGTAAACACTGAACTCTACACATAAGGTTGACTCTTACGAGTAAGCCTTACGTGTAAGGTTCCATATACGCTTACGCGTAAGCTTTACGCATAAGGCACTCTTTTCCTACGCGTAATATTTCTTACGCGTAAGTCAAGAACCTACGCATAAGCTTATGCTTACGCGTATAACACTCCTGTTTACGCATAAGCTTGCCATTTCTACGCCTAAGCCTATTTTTAACCTCAATTATGAATTGCTACGCGTGCAAACATGTAAATAAATAAATCATAACGCCACGAAACCAATAATGTCACTAATAAGCTTAAACGTTTAATATGTTGTGAAAAATAAGTGAAAACATGGACTTTAAAACTTAAAGTTAATCAACTCACGAAACTTATCACGGCGTCATTGGACTATTAGACAAACAAGTGACATTGGACTCGTAACAATCATCGACATATCACATTTAATAATTAGACAATAAAACCATTTGTTGACTAACATAATGTATTTTGATATGTTGGCTCTTTTGGCTAAATATCTTTCAGATCACAACATGGATGCTCAAATGCAGAATGTGGAAGCACCAAATGTTCTCATCGTTGCTGATATCTTCCCTCATGGTTATCCAATAAAGATAGGAAAGAATAATCTTCTTGTTGATTTTGATACTCTCACCTGCTCCGAGTCTTCTTGTTTAATTGCTGTGGATATTCTGAAGAATCATCCTTATCAAAACATGCTCACCAATTCTGCTACAGTGCCTGAGATCTATATTCACCAATTCTGGAATACAATGCGAAAGATCAAAGGATAAAATGTTGTGACGGTGACGCTCAATGACAAAGAAGTCACCATCACACCTGCAGACTTAAGGGCTATTCTTCTCATCCCTGTCATCGAACCAACTGAATACAATGCCGCACCAACTGAAGAGACTGTTCTGCAATTCATGATCGACATTGGTTATGACGAAGCGTCAGGAGTAATCACAAAGCATTCATACGTGGATCTTAAGAATATTCCTCAGCCATGGAGAACTCTCTACATCATCATCACCAAATCTGTTTCTGGACGTGACAGTGGCTATGAGCATCCCAAGCTCATGGAGCTGTAGATCTTTTGGGCTTTGGTCAACATAAAACACATTGAAGTTGAAGCTCTAATATGGGACGACATGATGTCTTTCCTCAAAAAGCTTGGCTCCAAAATCCCATATATCAGATATACCAAGCTGTTGATCCAAAGAGCTCTTGGGTATAATCCTGATATCCCCAAGAGACTCGATGACCCAAACCATCACTTCATGTTGTATGAGCCTACACTCACAGTCAGATTCAAAGAATCTACAACAAAGAAACAAGGTGCAGTACTGCCAGATCACCTTTTAACTGATGATATCAAAAAACTATACTCGTACAAACGATATCTGGTAGCAGTTGAAGAAGGCAAAGTAGGCTTTCTCGATGAAAAGTCCGCTAGTACACCTACAAGGAAAACCAGAAGAGGCAGTGCAGGAAGTGTTGCAAGCACTGAGAGTCAAAGAAAGTTCCATAAGAGGAAACCTCCACTCAAAAGGACAGTTCCCTCTAAGGAAGCTATTCCCATTCCCATTCCCAAGTCTGAACCGCAAAGAAAGCTTATGGATGAAAGCTCTGAGGAAACCGAAATAGACGAAGAGGTTACCTACTATGAAACTGCAACCAATGTCACTCCAACAGTAGCTAAACCTCCCAGTCCAAAAGCTGACCAAGGCAAAGGGAAAACTCCAATACTTGAACATGAAGAAGAAAGCTCAGATGAAGAGCCACTGGATACTGACTACAGGAAGAAGCTCAAAATCATAAGACTCCAACATGCTGCAAAAGAGTTCGAACAACAACAAATGCGTGGCCCCGGAGGGTCAAGTGGTGGTGTCCAATCTACACCAACTCCTGATGCGGTTAATCAACCCGATAAGGGAGCTGGTGCCACCACTCTTGAGCAACAACAAAAGCGCCTGGAGGATTCTATTGATTATGACTTTGAGGAACCAGAAAAGGAAAAGTCTGAGAAAGAAAAAGCTGATGAAGAGGCTACAGCTCAAGCCAAAGCAGATGAAGAAGCCCGAATTCAGGCGGAAGAAAAGGCAAAATCTGGACAAGACGACGAAGTGAATTATGATGATTTTCTTCTCAACAGTCCAATTAGTTCCAAGGAGGAAACTTCTGAGCCTCCTAAGGACCCTGAATCACCTCATGTTTCTTCATCATCAGACTCGTCTTCTCACTCTTCACCTCCACCATCCAAAAGAACAACCAGATCCACATCCAAATTTGTGAAGAAGCCAACGGAATCTTGGATATCTTAGGCAAAAACAAGGATTGTTAAAGCTGTCAAGCAGGTCAGGAAGAAAGATGTGACCAATAAAAAGTTAGATATACTCGCTGACAACATCAAACATCTTCATGCCAAGATAGACAAAATGTCTAGTGAAAGGGAGTACGTCCAGAAGTTCATGCAACATGATCTTCAAGGGGAAATGAACGAGATGATCAAATGATATACTCACAAGTTCCTTCTTGACATCGTTCCTGGAGTTACAAAGGAGATGTTCACCAGATAATTATATCTGAATCTCATGCAGATAGCCAAGCAAACTATAAGATCAATGCCCTTAACCGTCACAATCAATCCAACTGATCCTATAGTATTCTCCGATGCTGAATTGGTTTCCAAGTTGGTAACACAAATGTCTAAACAATCTGCAACATTTACTTCTGACGAAGGTAAATTGTTTGAAGCATTGCTGGAATACCAACTCAAAACAGCATGTAGATTCGAAGCTGAAAGGCCTAAACGTCCAAGAGATGATGAAGACAAGGATAAGGATAAGGATAACGAGCCTAAACATCCAAAGAAGTCTGGAGAACCCTCTTCTATGCCACCACCCCAAAGGACTCCAACCGCAACTCGATCTCCTCCACGTTCTTCTGCTGATAAACCTCAGGACTCTGAGTCACCACCCCAGACACAGAAAACCGGTGATCATTTCGAATAAACTTGTGGTGACGATGAGGAAGTCCTTGAGCCCCAACAGCAACCCACCTCTCCCGCTTCAACAAAGAAACCATCATCCTCATCAAGGCCAAAGAAAAAGAAGAATACGCCTAAGGCTAATGTCGTCTCATGGCTAGACGAAGACGACACTGAGTATGATTGGTTCTCCACACTGGTTGATGCTACTTCCGCTCTAACTGATGATCCAGATATGGTAGAAGGTCGTACGTTGGAGCATGCTAAGTTACTGCAAGAAAAGTTCCGAGTGAAGAAGATGACGAAATCAGAGTTGAAACGAATCAAGAATGAAGCCTTTCAACTACTCAAAGACAGCTCGGAAAGTGCTATTGAAGTTGAATATCACCTTGAAAACATAGCACGAGCCATATCTAACAACATTGATTGGCTCAACCCTGAAGAAAACATCGACTACACCAGAAGAGACAAGGCTCCATACTACACCGATTGGACAAGACCTCTACCAACGATTGGCCAACCAGAACAACCTAACATTCCATTCCGCTACTTCTTCAACAATGACCTGGAATTTCTTCTACACGGTAGCGATGGTTCAAGGAAATATGCTACATCACTTACACTTCCGTTCCCGGCAGCCATATACTCCAACTGCATAGCCATCGAGGAAAAGGCTACCCACATGTTTTCAAACAGCGTGGAACAGTATGACATTGATGCAATCTACGGGATTCACCATTGGCCGGAACACCGACGAATCTACTACAAAAGCTGCCAGGTTCGAAAGTCTCAACATGAAGTGTACAGTACAAAAGGGATCGTTGCTATTAAGCATGTAGCTCTTTCGTCTAAATGGGATTACATCTTCCTCAAGAATATCGTGGTCAAAAGACAAGACGAAAGCGACTATGTATTCAGTGAAGTGAACTTTCAGAATTTGTCTCTCAATGACATTGAAGATCTGTATCTTGCCAAGGTACAGGGAAGAATGAGACAATTCTCGACTGAAATCCAATGTGAATACATCAAGTCCCTGCTCATCTTCATCAGAAGCATAGTGATCCAGGAACGTGTAGAAGACCTGCAACTTGCCGTTGAATCCTATCAGACACGTGTCAACTTCACCAGACCTTAGCTAGAACTTCCTGACATCAACCATATTTCTCAATACACTCTCATCAGCAAACCCTTTGGCGTAGTCTACCGTAGTGAACTACACCGCAACTGCTTGATGGCATGTAGAGATCTTCATAAGTTTGGAGATCACACACTGAAGACAGTCAGGGACGGCTTAGCTTATAGGTTGAAGGCGATACATGAAGGCATTGGGTCACCTAAGCGATGGAATTCTTAGGAGCGACGGGATGTTAAGAGGATCATCAAGCGTATTGATGAAAGGTTGTTTAGAAGGGATCAGTTCAGAACTCTGGAGAGCTTCGTAGGTGGTCGTCCCAGGATTACTCTCACAGGCTATCAACGCCCTGTTCGCATTCCTAGAAAGATTGATGGACTACCTGGTACCCCTTAAACTGTTTCAAATGCATATTAATTTGGATGTGTGTTTTTTATAATAACAATGGCTTGTGCACATATAACAGTGTACAACCCGTACTTGTAATGAAAGGACCCTGTGGTACGCTTCAGTGCCACAATCCTTATAAAAGGAGTGAAAGCTTCTTACTTTTGAGTAAAACTTATCAAACCTTTAATTTTTTAAAGGTTTTACTCAAAAGAACAAGTACTTACCCTTATGATTTTCAAAACCTCAACAGTTTTATATCACTTGTTGAGGGGGAGTATTTGATCAAAAACTTTGTTCACAAATTGTTCTTCGTGTAATCTTCCCACAAAACTCAAAATGGACATATTTATTCTCAACATTTCTTCAAAAATAACATATTTATATGCCATTTTTGAGGGGGAGAAAAATTATGTGATAAGAAATATGTTGTGTTTTGCTATTGAATCCTCGTGTGAAGAGACTTCAACCCATGAATTGACGGGAACTGAACAGTCATACATTGAAAAGATTTGTCTTCCAAGACTTATCCAAGTAAATTGTACCCATTCGAGAAGCTCTTGATAGACATGAACTTTGACGGGTTTGACAACCTTTCGGGGTTGTCCACATCTTCAAGGTAGTTATTAGAGCTAGTCGTCACCTAAAAGCTGACAATGTAACTCTTTAACTATGCAACGTAATCGTGTCTCGCAAGGAATTGTCTATCTTGAGTTGATCAATTCAAAAAGTGTGCGCTCTTTCCTCACTGTGCAGATTTCTGTCAAAATTCTTAAGCACATGTGGAGGGGGAGTATTTTTGAAAATCTAAAACTCTTGAAGTGTTCAAACATGGTTTTCATTTATAAACACTTCGAGAGAATTTCATGAAAATGGTTTTATAGCAATGGAGTTATAAGGTGATTAAGGTTAGGATTAACCTTCCTATGATCCACCAGAGCCGGAGGGATCTACCCAAGGACACTACCAATATTTAGAATTAGAAGTCCTTAGGTATGATTATAAAAAGGAGAAAATGAGAATCGGAGAAAGAAGGAGTTGAAGAATTAAAAAGAAAAGCAAAGAAAAAGGTGAAAAGAAATAGCCCTCCAGATTATTCAACTTAGGGCAGACACCAGGTTCAATTCATATGCTACTGGTTGTCACTATATGACACCGGTATTGAAGATTAAAAGTCGTCATGGACCCAGTGGCGCGTGCACTAAACCTTCTTTGTCACTCAAGTTTCTCTCAACAGAAGCTTGTTTCATTCTCACAGGGAACCCTACGTAAACTATCGGCTTTCTCTTAGAGATTGTTGGTATTGAATAAGGAGACCCTCTCCCTAGTCTCCGCTCAGGAAAACCAAAGCGCACTATTGAGTCTAGAGCCACGAGATTCATCAAAAGATCTCTTAGGTACACTTGACATTTTATCGCTTGTCGTTCAACAATAAGAACGCAAGTGACACTTTATCGTGTCCTTCACAGATCTTAACAATCTGTCGAGAACATTTATGAGAGGTTCACAATTGTGATCCTCAGTGATTGAATGGAAACTCCTGCCAGCGTCAACATCAAACAACCCTGACAGCAGGTCACTTCGGTAACTCCTCGTAGATTACGCTTAGTATGTCCCAAATGGTCTACAGTCGTGAGGTGATGCTTCGGTATACCTCAGCGACTCATCTGAACTGTAGGTGTACTTAGGTACATCGCGTTATCTCACTTGTGGGACTCCAGTTCAGGAACGGCCTTTGTGAAAATTAGAGTTGTGTTTTCACACTATGTTGTTAACATTCTCGAAGTTCAAACTTGTAAGTGCCGGAATCCGCTTATTACTAACCTTTCTTATGTTTTCTTCTTATGGAAGCTCTGGAGCGGACTGATCATGCAGATTCTTCACATGCTCATACCAACAACATCACTAATGGAAGTTCTCTCAAAAGGCAACACAAAGTCAGAATGATTCTTCATCAAAGTCAAAGAATCTACAAAGTTTAAAGACTAAGAGAACTTCATTAGTACTGAAATCCAACGTCAAAGAGCGTGTGAGCATGTTGGAGAAAGACGTGGAGACACAAGAGCAATGAAGCAGACCTGATGCAGACAACAACAACATACTATCACTACCATCACAAAGAACAAAGATCAACGAACAAAGAAAATGATGACGTCAAAGCAGAATTTTTCAAAGGAAACTATTTCTCTACATTGGGGAGATTGTTCGAATCAAGGTAATTCTTCTCACAAGAAAGAAGAATGTCAGAAGACGTCAAAGCTACTAATACATCAGCACCTTCACCGTTCACATCATTCATCACCAACACTTAGGGGGAGATTGTTGGAATCACTCCTAAACTATATTTCAAGTGTTAGTGATTCATATGTAATAGTTAGCTTAATATGGACTTTATGTTTGTTATTAAGCTAAGGCTTATGTAGAAGGCCCATAAGCCTTGGCCCAAGCCCATAAGAAGGGAATGAGTCTAGAAGTGTTGCCCTAGCTCCTTGCCCTATAAATACTCTTGTAAACCTTCCTTAGAAGGTTGGTTGTTCATTTTATTCACTTCACCTTACGCATAACTATTCTTTATTCATACGTGTATGTGTGTTTAATGTGTTCAGCTGATCTCTTCTTCTCTATTTCTTATATTGATGCTTGTGTTACTAATATGGGAACCTAACAATACAGATCATGCCTCATTGATCGAGAAATTGGAAGCTCTCTCCACAAACATCGATGCCCAATTCATAAGCATACAGAGGGAGATGATGGAGCTGTGAAATAATAACCATGATGCATAGGATGAAACGCCGATGTGTGATCCCATGGAAGCGAACCACGCCCAACATGAAGGATATCACCAAGGATATCACGGAAGATATTATGACCAAAATTCCAGAAATTCGTACTCCTTTCCATACCACAACCCAAACCATACATATCCTCGATGTCAGCCATGCAATACAATACCACATCCATCAAAACATTTCAATACACCTAAAACCTCACCGGAGGAGATGATGAGAGGGTAGATGGCCAGTCAATTGAAAACCAATAAGAATATAACGAACCTGTTGGTTGAATTGGAATGTAAAGTCGATCAAGGAAAAAGGAACCAACAAGCGATAATCCAAGACTTGGAGAGGAGGATAGAAAGATTAAGTGAGGAGCAGGAAGTCCATCATGTTGAATCTCTTCCTTACACCACATATACCAACTCAAGACATGAATTTGTCTACAAACCACCCTCAATTCGAAATGAGAACGATAAGGGTGAGGTTGAAATTATCGAAGAGGACGAGACCGAGAATATTCCAACCACGCCAAATCCGAACCAAATCATGTCTAACTCACCAACCATGTCACCTTTTCTTGAGGATTGCAACATGCATATCCCAACCACTCCATTAAAAAGTTCGGAACACCATGTTGGTGAAAAGAATTTCAACGAAACTGGTGACAACTGGAATGTAGAATTGGAAAGAAAGATAGACAAATTGTCTGAGCCACAAAATCCAGTTTCTTTAAAACAAAGCGGTAGGACTAACCCACCTCCTACAACTCTCCTTGAGAATGTGGATGCTGTATTCACTGGGATTGGAAAGTTCAATGACCCTCCGAAAAATCATAAAGATCCGCCACCTGTCCTCATTTCTAATGAAATCGATCAAGTGTTCGAAATAACGAAAAGGGACTATAACATGGTCAAATCAAAAGAATTAGACGTATCTCCATCATTTTTGGAGTACAAACCAAAGAACTCATACCCTCAACGTTTAAGAACTGAAACTCCCCATTTGAATCGTATTTTTAAAGTATCTTAACCCCGGGAAGAGTCTAGCTAATGACTCATAAATAAATTAAGCGCTTATCGGGAGGCAACCCCGTGCTTTTAATTGTTTGTTTGTTTTAAATGAACATGTACACCCTTTTTGCATAAATCTATTCTAAACATGGAAAATTTTAAGTGTGGGGGTGTTACATGCTAATAGTGTTTATTATTACTTGCATTTTGTGTGTTTTGTTTTTTTTGTTTTGTTTGAGTAAATTCAGCAGGTGATGGAGGAGGATGTTTGGATTCAGAATCGATTGTTCTCACAAGCTTATGCTAGCTTATGCGTAGCATTTTATCACATGGAGTTTGACCGGATTTCTTCGGCCTGGGAAGGTTTTGTTTCTCACAGCTTGTTTATTTTATTTCCCCTATTTTGCATGCTTTGAAGTTTTATTTTTCACATTGGGGACTTTGCTTAACTTAAATGTGGGGGGAAATATTATAGGAAAAATGAAACCAGTTTTTAAATTCCAAAATTTTTGGGTCAATTTTAAATTTTGTGAACTTGTTTGCCCTTATGATCTAGTTTTTTTCACGCGTATAGGATAATATATTAGAATAACTGGATCAACCCAATGGTGAAATCAGTAAATTTTGAAAAACTTGAGACGTGTCTCGATTAATATTGCAATCCATTATGGGATCGATGACATTTGCTAGCACATTTATAGCCCTTCCATTAAAATTGTGAGGATTTGAGCCTGTTTCATATTTAACATACATCTTTTATGCTTGGATCTTTTGCTATGAGTGTGCCGGTGATTTTATTTATTCTAGAACTTGTACTTGTAAATCATTATCAGACCGCAATAAGATCACATTCGTGTGAGATAAGTGTATTCGTGTGATAAAGAGGCACCCTTAGGAATAAAACCAAATGGCCTTCCATTTACATCTAATGATATATTAGCTAGCCACATCGGTTAGTTAACCACCCATATAGACCCATTTGTTAGCGCTCATCTTTAGCGCTAGATACCTTAGTACACCCTTTGAGCCATTCTTTTCTTCTTGTTAAATCCAGAAAAATACAAAAATATTTTACACTTTAAAACTTAGCATTTCCCTTGTCAATGTCTAAACGGTTGGTTACTAGTTGCTTGGTATGATTGGATTGTTTTTGATGATTATGAGTTAGCCGCACTTTGCCATTCGTGTGCGCCATTCCGACAAAAATGAAGGTGGCCAACTTCTTATTTGTATTTTTGTGGTAATGCTTATACGAAGTGTGGGGGAGATGTGATGTATGTGGGAAAAAATGTAAAAAAAAAGAAAAAAAAAGAATAAGTCATCGAAAAAAAAAGAAAAAAATATATGTGATGACAATGTGCTATATTATTATTTAGAGAAGGAAGAGGAAGATGATTGAGATATCGATTAGCCAATGTGCTAAGACGTGATATATATATTTGGTGATCGATATGTGAAGAAGAGAAGATTGTAACTATAATCATTTTCGGGTTTGCGGATTGTTTGGTAACTAGCAACATGGGTATTAGACTTGACTTTATTTTTCTTTTAAAACCAATTTCATAAATATTACCATGCCTTATCCCTTTCCTTTTGGCTTTGAGAAAATATGAAGTGCATGAATATTTTTAGTGACCATCCGGTTCTTGAAGGATCGAATGACTCGCCAACGATCTAGTGCATATTTTTGGTGACCATCCGTTATGCGAATAACGCGCCAGCGATCCGAAGTATAATCTAGTGACCATCCGTTGTTTGACTTAATCAAGAATTCGCGCCAGCGTTCTATTATATTCTTGTATGTAATGTTTGAACATAAGCCTAGATAAAACCCTTTTAGTCTAACCCGAATAAAAGCCCTCTTTAGATGTTTACACTTGCTGCTTACGCCACGTCGGTGTAGTTTTGTTTCTTGTACAAGCCTATGGTAATATTTAGATCATGACTGAGCAATATAAGTGTACTATTCCTTAATACTATCCATCACTAAATAAATTGAGTGTTGAGTGAATTATACTTCATTCCTTTTCGTGAGGTGCTAGCCATGTTATCAAGCAAGAGAATCCATAAGGTATTGTCAAACATATCGGTTTTTCCCTATAAAAGCTTATAACGATTAATCTTATCTAGTACTTGTACTTGGTATATTTGCATCATATTTTTCTAATCATATTTCATGCACCATGTGGGTTTTATTTTTCTTAATTTCTAGATTTGCTTGAGGGCCAGCAAACCTTTAAATGTGGGTGAGTTTGCGCTCATTTTTTGCTTATTTATATATTTAAAATATATATATATATATATATATATATATATATATATATATATATATATATATATATATATATATATATATATATATATATATATATATATATATATATATATATATGATAAAGATCAAATAAAAAGACAAATATCCGTAAAAAGATAAAAAGAATTTTTTTTCAAAAAAAGTTCTCGAAAAATTCCCAAAAAAATTCCACTAGATCGGGTATGATGATGCATGAAAAAGTTGTGAAAAACGTTTTTCTAAAAGTGGATATTTTTTCCGAAAAAAAATTATGAAAAAATACGTTTGCGCATTAAATCGTTTTTTTGTGCATCAAAAATTGGTTTTTGCACCCAACTTCTTTTGACTTTTTTCATCAAAATAACATTGTGCATCTAACTAAAACAAGTTGAAAATTGTGCGCATCAAAATTTTTTTGCGCATCAAAATTCGTTTTTTGTGCACTAAAAAAACGTATCAAAACTCAAAATTAAAAAAAAAAAAAAAAAAAAAAAAAAAAAAAAAAAAAAAATTTTATGCATCAACATACCCGATCTTGTGGAAGTTTTTTAGAATTTTTGGAGAATTTTTAAAAAAAAAATAAATATTTTTATTCTTTTTACGGATATTTGTCTTTTTATTTTAACTCTACCCTATATATAACATTTTCTAGAAATGCCACCTCAATGCTCAGGATTTTATGTATTAATTTTCGAAATTCCTAAGCAATTATTTCTAAAATTCGAATTTAATAAAAAATGACCATGGTGAGATTCGAACTTGGGTCGTTGTAGGATTAGTATAAATAACTTATGTGTTTACCACTTAGGCAACAAGTTATTTTGATAATTATGTTGCATATTATAATCTATAAATGCCTTATATTGGAATCATATACTAAATACAATTTATCTACAAAAATTATATTAAGTAATTATCTTTTTTAAAACTTATTATAAATATTTTTTCCTTAAACATATATTTTTTCTTAATTCATTCATTATATATTTTTTTACAGAACCCAAATATCCTTTTTCCTCACACAAAACCCCTAATTTCATTTATATCCGACCTTTTTCCTCAAAACCCTAATACGATACATTTTTTTATTGACAGACTTATCAAAGAGTATGATAGAGAAGTCAAAGAATTGGAATATACCGATAATGCAGACACAAAAAGCAATCAATGGTACACTCTCGTCTCAAATTTTTATTCTACTGTATGCATGATTGGAATGTTTATAATACATGTTAACATTGCATATTATAGTTATGGCTTTTTTCCTTTTTTTTGGTTGTCGTTTACTCTTATTTCTCGAGGCATGGGTACTAAAACCAAGGCTGCTCCTAAGAGTAATGATAACCAAAGTAAGATTTACTTATTGCTATACTTTTCTTTGGTGTTTTATATCTTATGGTTGTGTTTTGAATTATTTTGCTCATAAACTATCCATCTTTGTAGGTTAAGCTCATTGATTATGTTTTAGTATTTTCTTCTTTGACTACTATGTAGTTTCTAAACCGTATATGACTGTAAAACGTTGCTGATGTCTTTAAAGTTCCAATATTTATGTTACATATTGTGTTTTTTAAGTTTGGTTATATAATATGAGAACTAAAAAGAAAGCAATCCCTAAAAAAGATGCTACAAATATACAACACAAGCCTTACCAATACGTGAAAGTAGTAGTTCACCTACTGTAACTGGCATGGTCGTTCAACATGGGTCTAAGCGACCAAAAAATAATGGTGCTGGGAATGCTAACCGTATCAACAAATATGTTACAAATATACCAACACAAACCTTAGCAACAAGTGAAAAAAGTAACGGTGCTGGGAATGTCAACCATATCGGCATGGGAGGAACAACACGGGTTAACGCAAATGGTATAAGCATACGTGAACCTGATTCCAGTTTCAGGGTGACTGGAGAAACAATTTTAGGTTCTAATCGTTTGTCGTGTTACGATAAGGGCAAGCAGAAGATAGATATGGTTAACTATGGAACACCTACTTTATGTACATACTCGGTGCCGTTACTCAGCTTGGCTACTGATATTGATACTTGCAATATACCGCCTGTGCGAGTACCTACAGTAGATGGTACATTTTCAATTTTCAAAACGAGCACCTCAGCTGATGCTCCTTATATGTCCGCCCATTGTTCGTCGTCAATCGGACCATTGGTCACTGATCACCTGCCAGGTAACATATGTTTTTGTGAGCTTACCATTATCTTTTATTAGCTATTTTATGAAATGATACATTTAAACAGCTACGCACAAATTTGTAGGGTTTTATACATGTATTTTGTGAGATTCAGTTTCACGCAATGTATGCAGATAGTATATGCAGTGAATGATCCTGGAAGAAATGGTTATGTTGTCTATTATTATTTTTATCCAAGAATATATTGTCTAATAATTGGTGGGATATGCGCCTCTGTAGGTTCTCGAATACGTGGCGTGCAAGTGAGGTATAGTGTTGCAAATTTAAGGGAGATGGAATATAGGTTAAAGGGATAGATTGCTATGTGAGTCCCTAATCCGTGATCATTACTTCAAATTCGATGCGACAAATAAAGGTAATGGTGCAGCTAAGTAATGTTGTTCTGCAGCCCTTTAAGATCAGTGAGGATATTGTAACTGATGCGACAAATAAAGGTAATGTGGCATGCTTAATCAACCATCTGGTAAGTCTCCCACTTATTATGATATTTGATACATGAGGTTGAGAAGTAATTCAAGATGATGAATGACTTTATTATAGAAACTCGTGATTACAGGTAGTTTTTCAAGTAATTATGTATCAATATTTGCCATATGTGGATGGGCCTCTTCATAAATAACATTAACATTTTGAAACAACATATTTCAGGATATGGAAATCATAGCAGAATCACAAGCCTACACTAATCATGGTACGTTTAATGACGTGGCTGTAAGGTGAGTGACTTGGTGAATTTTTTTTCATTCACAATAGTTTACTGCTTTTTGGTAGGTAAAACACAATAAAAGATGTGGTCAGCTTATATTCACTTATAGGATTTCATATTGCTCATTAGAAACTGTTTACAATGGCATATGAAACCTTAACAGAACATTAATAATATTTAAATCTTGGCTGCTATTCTGTTGGAGAAGAATTATAGTGGCACAAATGGTATTATTCAATTTCTGTGCTCAGTAATGTGTTATATTGCTATTATGTAAATACTGATTGTAGTAAAATACGTATCGCAGCTGGCTACAAATTGAGTTAGAAAATGCTAAAGTGATGTGTCAAATGGAGAAAAACAGAGAGTGACTGCTGTAGCTATGGAAACACTATTCCATCTATGGCATTGCTACTGTGTGAGTTTATATACTCTTTTTGTGCATCTTTGGATTTTTAAGCTTTGACCAATGAGTTTAAATGGTTCAGTTTAGGTAGGGTTTTGTTTAAAATGGGTCACTTGGTCACTTTTGTAGTACAGGTCACTTTAGTTTGCGTTGAGTTTAAATGGGTCGGGTTATAAACCTGCACCGTTTGCGTCTTTCAGAACCTAACACCAATTGAGAAAATGTAACTTTTTACTACACAAAGATTTTAGATTTTAACCACACTAAGAAAGAAACCTTTGAGAGAAATGGCAAGGCATCGAGAGCTGTTTTGAGAACAATATTCATATATTTGGACACATTACTACTTCGTGAAAGTCTTTCTGACCTTGAGTTGAAACAATATTCAGTAATCATTTGGACAGGTAAATCTAAATTCATAAATTGCAATATCCATTCTGTTGTAATAGTTGATATACTCATTGTACTACACATATTTATTAAAAACTGATGTTTTTTATGATGACATAGAGAAGTTGGTATCGAAAAGACTATCCTACAGTCAACTAATCCGAACAAATTTACCAAAATTTGTGTTTAACAGTTACAGTATAATCCATCAACATGGTTGTATTGCCTTGATGTAGTTGAGGAGATTAGCAAACAATGTGTTTAACGTTTACAGTTTAATCAGTGATGCTATGCTATGTGAATTGTAGTTTCACTTTTTGTTATTGTTGCATGTTAAGGTGTTTATTTCTGAAGTAAAGGGGTCTTAAGCTGGTTAGACCGAACAAAGGTTTACTCTTTTATTTATTTATTTATTTTAATATACAATAACTACTCTTGAAGTCAATCTCCTCATGCTTCGAGTTGAAGTGCAGAGCTTATAGCGAGCTAAGCTAATGTTACCGTCTTGTTGGAGATGTACCCTCAACCAAGTAAGCACTACATAATTATCTTCAAGGTGCTAATGATAAGTATTTATAATCTTAGTACTCACATAAAATACACTATGTCACTCACTGTTTCCTTTCATTAGCATTTAGATGTTGGCCCAGTTTTTACGGATCTTTAATCAACGATATACCAAATAACAAATAAACGATTTGAATCAAGAAACTTTCTATATATTTCAGTCATATCAATTTTGTACAAAGTTCCTATCTATTTATAAGTTTCGTAATGGTACAATGAAGAGACATGTTGGTTCAAAAGAACCAACAGATATGTCGGTTGTGTTGTAACTGCCAAATAGCAGTTACTTTGTAACTGTCATAAAACTGATGTCTTTGACTTTCTTGTTTGACTTTTGTTGACCGGGTCATAATGGGTGTTGACTTGGGTCGCTGGGTTGGGTCGATTGGGATTAACCCAATATTCTCCCCCTTAATCACAATCGCTGTGACGTAGGTCTTTAAGTCTTCTTGATTCATCTTCTGGTTATATCCACCATCTGAGCTTTTAATTTTTTGTGATCATCCTTATATCCAGGTAGATCAATTTTCCTTCGGTTATTTCCACCTTCTTCTGTGATCTTCATTATGTCCATGTTGATCTGGTTATTTCCACCTTTTTCTTCTGTGATCTTCATTATGTCCATGTTGATCTGGTTATTTCCACCTTTGTGATCTTCCTTAAGTCCAGGTTGATCATGTTCTTCTGGTTATTTCCACCTTTTTCTGTTGTGATCTTCCTTAGGTCCAGGTTGATCATGTTCTTCTGGTTATTTCCACCTTCATTGTTTGTGATCTTCCTTAATTCCGGGTTGATCATATTTTCTTGGTTCTTCTTCAACAGTTGCCATAAGCAATGTTGGTTCTAAGTCTTCTTCAACGAGATTAGATTCTTCTTCTTTCTTTGATGGACATTTGTTTGCAAAATGCCCATACTCCTTGCATTTAAAACACATCACCTTACTCTTATCATGAGTAAATTTATTTGAGTTGCCTTTTGATTTTTCTTTGAAATTATTTTCTTGGTCTTGCAACAATTCATGTCCACGTTTTTCACAATGTCCGTGAGTAATGTTATTCTTGTGATGTGTAAACAATAACTTATATTGATCGTTATTGTCCTTGTTCTTCTTAAACTTTATTCTTTCCTCGTATGTCTTGAGTCTCCCAATTGCTTCTTCCATCGTCATTTCACTTAGGTCGGAGTATTGCTCTATAGATGCGACTATTTGCAGATACCTATCGGGTACAGCATTTAATAGTTTCCGTACTAAGGTTTCATCTTCTATGGTGTGTCCTAGACTAGCGGCTTTGTTTACGAGAGTTGTAAGTTTTGTAGCAAAGGTGTCAATTGTCTCGTCTTCCGTCATTTGTAACATCTCAAAATCAGATTTGAGTGTTTGTAGTCTTGCTTGTTGAACTCTGTCTTCGCCAACGTGTCTAGTTTTCAAAGCATTCCAAATGTCCTTCGCGGTTTTGTGCTTTGTTATTTGAAGTAATTGTTCTTCGGGTAAAGCTTGATAAAGGAAAGCAATAGCGGTTTTCTCTTTTGTCTTATTGGGTTGGGTCGACTCAGTCGGCTCTATTGTTTCCCATAAGTTATTTGCTTCGAGAATGATTTTCATGCGAATTGCCCATAATGAGTAATTCGCGGGCTTTAGGATTGGGCATTGAAATTGGGGTGTACTATTTGTAAAATTAGTACTAGGTTCCTTATTTCCACTTCCTTTCGTCATATTTTAAATAAATAAAAAAAATATCTCCAAAAAATTTAACACGAGGTGTGTTGAAAAATGTTTTATTTTTCCTTATAGGTTATAAAACTTTATAGGATTAGTTTTTAAATCCAAAACTATATTCAGAGATTATGTATTTTTAAAAACGAATAACCTAAGGTTAATTATTCTTTAAAAGTTATTTCTAATATAATAAGCAGTGTAATCACTAGGTTATTATATCTAAAAATTTGATGAAGTACTAAATTTGTAAATTTAAATAACTTATCAAATTAAAAATAATATATATCTAAAGTAAAGAATATATATATAAAAAATGAAAGAGTGGTGTTATTAAATTTTAGAACCTGAATGGGTTGATGGTCTAACCCGATGCCTAAAATAAAATCCTTTGTATGTAGCCCACTTTAAATAAAACGAGCGCCTCTATATGTATTTTTTTTTTATCCTTTTGTTGAGAGATAAAAAAAATACGCTTTATATGTTTCTTATCTTCTTTTGGGATAGAAACAGAGATATGCTTCTAGTGAGAGAGACTGATAATTCGTCTCTTCTTTCTTCTGGGTTGAAACCCGTTCTCTTCTTCTTCTCCTCTCCTACTCGGTCAAACGCCTATGATAAGGTTGAATGACCTTCTTATCTTCTCCGGTACGTGGTGATCTTTGCGAACACCTTGATCCCTTCAATCGAAATTTTTTAGGGTTTCGTTTGATTTGGGGCTTTTTAAACCGAGAGTGATATGAAAGATTGGAGACTTAATTAAGCCAATTGATGGCTTAATTAAACGTTCTAGGGCTTGAATCTTGTTCGGAACAGGTGTGTTTGTTCTTATTTCGAATCTTTGATTTGTGCCCTAATTGATGACTTCGTTTAGTTTTTGTTTGAATCAATATAAAAACGATTCAATTCGTTTTCTGATCCTATTGGATTGGGTAAAAAAAAAGGAAACTATTTTCGGTAAAAAAAATCTTTGCTAATGATTTTCTGATGCCGGGTGAGAGTAATCACGGTTGTGATTGTTCCCCTGTTGCGACAGAAATAGAAACACAGAAATGATGTTATGATTTGTGTCCGAATTTATTTTGCAAAAAGTTCCGAAACAGTTTTTTTTCTTTGATTCTGAAACTATAACGTAAATGGTATATGATGATTCAGGCTCTGATACCAATTGTTGGCCCAGTTTTTACGGATCTTTAATCAAAGATATACCAAATAACAAATAAACGATTTGAATCAAGAAACTTTTCTATATATTTCAGTCATATCAATTTTGTACAAAGTTCCTATCTATTTATAAGTTTCGTAATGGTTCAATGAAGAGACATGTTGGTTCAAAAGAACCAACAGATATGTCGGTTGTGTTGTAACTGCCAAATAGCAGTTACTTTGTAACTGTCATAAAACTGATGTCTTTGACTTTCTTGTTTGACTTTTGATGACCGGGTCATAATGGGTGTTGACTTGGGTCGCTGGGTTGGGTCGATTGGGATTAACCCAATATTAGACTCATGTTCACCTCACTCCGTTGTTGATAATATTTGCACTTTCGGGTCAAGATATTGGTCTTGAATTCGTTTGAAGATACCGTAATTAGATGACCCTTCTGAAAAATTGCTAATTTTGCTTTGCCGGTGGTATTGGACTTCCTCAAAGAAGTACTGTTATATTTGAGCTATTACCCCATTTCAAAAGATGTTAGCTATTCTCTGTGCTTATGACTTGATGTATACATAGTCTGGAGTTCATTTCTCATTTCCAACTGCTATATATGGTTACACAAGAGTGGTAAGTAATATTTTCTTTGTCGATATATGTATAAAGATTACCTTACTAGCCTATTAATTGCATAAGGCGTATATCTTTCTCCTTGTACATATTGTTTGTGGGAAAAAAAATGGTTGGCTGATTTCCTTTTTTGATGCAGTCAAGCGACGGCAGAAGTCCCACAAAGCATGAAACTGTAGTGATGATGAAGTAGCCAAAGGATCGTCAAGAAGTGTATTGAAATGTTAAGGGATGTAGCAAAGTTGTTCTTTTGATTATGAACATGAATTAAATTGAAGCAATGGGACCCGCTTTTTTATAAACCTCCAGGATCATGCCACATGTTTTTAGTCACATATTTATGCACATAATTAGTCTTCCCAATCATTTTCCTATATTGTATACTACTGGTATATATTGTTATAGATGTAGATGTAACAAGAGACATAACAGGAAATTTACACTGATCTGATCTGATTTTATTTTTATTTTTCACTTTTGCTGACTGAAACTTTTTTGGGTTATGTCACTAAAAGATTTATAGTAGGCACCATAATTTTGAACCCTATGCTGACTAAAAAGCTTTAGTCCCTATAGGGGTGAGCATCGGGACGAATCCCGACCCGTCCCGACTAATCCCGATACCGACAATGGGGAAAAACCCAAACCGACTCCCGACCCGATAATGGTCCCGAATCGTCCCGAATCTTGATTTTGGCTGCGTTTTCTAAGGACCGTCCCGACTCCCAACCCGTCCCGAATCCCGATTACCAGGGAAACGCAAACCGTCTACCGACCCAATTACAGACGGATCTAATATATGATTTGAGGTTGTGGAATCAAAAAAACTCTCACTTGCAAGATAAAATTGTTTTTATCAAAAATTTGACAAGTCAATATATGATAGATAAATTTGATAAGCTGTTCAAAGAAATATATGAAAAAATTGATGAGCTATATATATTATCATTTTTAAAAATTGATAAGCTGCTAAAAAAATAAAAATATGACAAAAGGTTAGAAATGTTGTCATGTTGATCTTAGTTATATATTCTTAGCATTCAGGTTTTCTTGTAGAAGAAACCAAAAGTAAATATTGCACAAAGTTTACGTCTTTGTTCTTTGAGAGTATGTTCCATTAAATATCATGCACCCAGCACCTATATTCATACTACCCCTACATTATAACTAATCTTTTTAACACTGTCACGTATTTCAACTTTCATTCGCCTTTAGTAGAAACACTGTTTTTAAAAAGCCACAAACTAGGTTATTGGGATCCATACCAATTGAGTTATAAAACTTAACCTAAAAAGTTTTATTAGAAATTTCTTTTCCGAAATAATAGGTGGGTGTGTTTGTTAAAAGTAGCAGTAAGCAGTAGCTGTAAGCAGTAAATGTCTTCATGAAGAAAAAATTACACGTTTGGTCCTTGTGATTTGCTCAGATTTCATGTTTAGTCCATAAGTCGTTTTAATTACACCAGAGATACCTATTTTTAAAACCTTATAGTCATTTAGTCCTTATTTTGGATGGGCCGTTAGTTTCTCCGTTAAATGTTTGCATCGTTAGTCCCTCCGTTAATATTTTTGCATCGTTAGTCTCAGTTAATATTTTTTGCACCGTTAGTCCAATTTTTTCAAATAATAGTTTTCGCCCGTTTTTTACGTTTTTGTCCATTTTTATCCGTTTTCGTTCGTTTTTTATCCGTTTCCCCCGTTTTTTTACGTTTTTGTCCCTTTTTTTACATTTTCGTTTGTTTTTATATGCTTTCGTCCCTTTTTTATGTTTTTGCCCGTTTTGACCTTTTTTTTTAACATTTTTGTCCGTTTTTATCCGTTTTCGTTCGTTTTTTAATCTGTTTTGCCCATTTTTTTTACGTTTTTGTCCCTTTTTATCTGTTTTCATTTGTTTTTTATCCGTTTTTGCACGTTTTTACGTTTTTATATGTTTTAGTCCGGTTTTTTTACGTTTTTGTCTATTTTTGTCCGTTTTTATCCATTTTCGTCTGTTTTTATATGTTTTCGCCCTGTCTATTACGTTTTTGTCCGTTTTTATCTGTCTTTGTCTGCTTTCATCAATTTTTGACCGTTTTTTACGTTTTTGTCCGTTTTATCCGTTTTCGTTCATTTTTTACCCGTTTTCGCCCATTTTTTTAACGTTATTGTCCGTTTTCATTCGGTTTTTCTCTGTTTTCGCACGTTTTTATATGTTTTCATCCATTTTTAACGTTTTTGTCCCTTTTTATCCGTTTTCGTCCGTTTTTTAACTTTTTTACGTTTTTGTCTGTTTTTATATGTTTTCGTTCATTTTTTATCCGTTTTCGCCAGTTTTTTTTTTTATGTTTTTGTCCGTTTTTATCTGATTTCGTTCGTTTTTTAACCGTTTTCGCCCGTTTTTTATCCGTTTTCACACATTATTTATGTTTTTATATGTTTATGTTCGTTTTTACGTTTTTCTCTGTTTTCATCTGTTTTTATAGGTTTCCGTCCGTCTTTTTACGTTTTTGTTCGTTCTTATTTGTTTTTGTCCGTTTTTATCTGTTTTCGTTCATTTTTTTATCTGTTTTCGCCTGATTTTTTACGTTTTTGTTCGTTTTCATTCGTTTTTATCCGTTTTTGCACATTTTTTATGTTTTAATATGTTTTCGTCCGTATTATTACATTTTTGTCTATTTTTATCTGTTTTCGTCCATTTTTGTTTGTTTTTATAAGTTTTCGTATGTTTTTGTCTGATTTTTTTTCCCGTTTTTGCCTGTTTTTTCCGGATAAAACGTAAAAAAAATGGGGCGAAAACTACCTAAAAATGGACGAAAACTACCCAAAAACGGATGAAAACGGATAAAAAATGACAAAATAGTAAAAAAATACGTAAAAATCAGATGAAAACATATAAAAACGTGTTAAAACAGATAAAAAATGAAAGAAAACAAATAAAAATGGACAAAAACGTAAAAAATTGTAAAGAAATGGGCGAAAACGGATAAAAACAGGCAAAAATGTAAAAACGGGCAAAAACTTAAAAAAAACGAACGATAATGGATAAAAAAGGACAAACGTAAAAAGACCGACGAAAACTTATAAAAACCTAAAAAAACGTGCGAAACCGAATAAAAAAGCGAATGAAAAGGAATAAAACGGACAAAAACGTAAAAAAACGGGCGTAAACGGATAAAAAACGAACAAAAACGGATAAAAACGGACGAAAACGTAAAAAATGGTCGAAAGGGATAAAAACAGACAAAAATGGACAAAAACATAAAAAAACGAATGAAAACATATAAAAACAGATGAAAACGGATAAAAATGTAAAAGCACAGACGAAAACATATTAAAACGTAAAAAAACGTGTGAAAACGGATAAAAAACGAATGAAAACGGATAAAAACGGACAAAAACGTTAAAAAGCAGGCGAAAACAGATAAAAAACGAACGAAAACGGATAAAAACGGACAAAAAGGTAAAAAAAAAAAAAAAAAAAAAAAAAAAAAAAAAAAAAAAAACCGGGTCAAAAACGTATAAAAATGGATAAAAATGGAATAAAAGGACAAAAACATATAAAAAAGACGAAAACGGATAAAAACGTAAAAAATGGGCAAAAACATAAAAAACCAGGGGAAAACGGATAAAAAACGAACAAAAACGGATAAAAACGTTAAAAAACGGGCGAAAACTATTATTATCGGAGGGACTAACTGGCGAAAACTATTAATTGAAAAAATAGGACTAACGGTGCAAAAATTATTAACGGAGGGACTAACGGTGCAAACACTTAACTGAGAAACTAACGGCCCATCCAAAATAGGGACTAAATGAGTGCAATGTTTCAAAAATAGGTATCTCCGGTGTAATTAAAGAGGCAGTAACTATGTGAGTTTCTTCAGACATCTTGAACTTGTTAAATTAGATAAAATCTGAATCAATCACAACTTCTTCTTGTTCATAGCTTTTAGATCACAAGCTCTGATACCACTTGTTAGGTCTCAGTTGAGCCAACGATCTTATATAGAAGCTGACTTTGCGAATATAAACTATTAAACACTATGCGGAATCTAGTGCTTAACCTTAAGAAGAATAACAATGATTATCACTAAACACCTCAATATATTATTAATATACGAATACTCTGAATAGTATTGATGAGTGTCTAAATACTCATCATTTTTGTATAAAATAAACTGCAAAATCATCTGAAAACACTCAGAAACACATCAAAATGATCAAAATATCACAAATCAGAGTTTTATGTGTTTTAAATGCAAAAATATCAAAATCAGATGAAAAACGTATCAAATTTGCAAAAATTGCAGTTTTAGTCCCCCAACTTTCAAAAATTGTCAAAAATAGTCCCTGAGTCAAAATTTCAAAAGCAAAAGTCACCAAAGGTCCTTTTAAAATCAAAAGTTGTCAAAATAAGTCCTTTGGTGAAAAATATACAAAGTTTGAGAAATTTACAAAAATGGTCCTCCAAGTTTGAAATTTGGCAAGATTGGCCCCTGGAATTTTGAAATTGGCAAGTCTAGTCCTTGTACTTTGTGAGATTGTCAGTTTTAGTCCTTGGAGAAACTTTTTCAGAATTGGCAGCCTAGGTCCTTGAACTTTCAGGAATTACATAAATGGTCCTTGTCTTATTAAAACACTTTAAGCCATTTTGACCCTTACCCAATTATGAACCCCCTGTCAAAATTGCATTTTGGACCCATGGCTTATTAATACTGCCTTGGTCAAAAGGCAGTCAAACCCAACCACCCAACTTGGCGCCTAAAGTCCTCCATCTCCAACTGTTCTCTGCAAACACCTCCACAACCATCCCCCTCCTCAACATTTTCCTCCCCATGTCCCCTCATCCTCTACACAAGACAAGAACCATTAAATGATCCCTTCACCCATTTACTCAACCCCTACACCTGGCTAACCCACTTTCCCGCCAAATTTGACAAAGTGGCCAAAATCACCAAAAGTGACCCAATTGCTCTAAAAACAGGTGGGATCCACTCAGAAAGTCAAGTGGAAGCTGCTTGGTTATAAAAGGAAGAAAGAGAAGAGATGAGACGAGGAGTAGTGTAGTTTAGTTTTTAGTTAATGTCGTTTTTATGTTTTTGTTTTTAATCAAGTCCTAAATTGTAATTTTTTGCTTCATATTGTCAAGTTAAGTTATTTAAAGTGTATTAAAACTCTTCCCAAGTATTAATTCCAGTTTGTGTTTACATTCCAAATTTCTAGTTCACTGTGCAAATTTTCATTTTCGAATTTCTATATCAAATCTTTAGTAGCTAAATTTGTGGATTCAAAGAAGCTTATATAAGCTTATTAAAGCTTTTGGGTAGTTTAAATTTAAGTTTTAAGCAAAGTTGTGTACTGGTCAACGAAAGTCAACCATGAGCTCATTTGGGTTTGGAACTGGATTTTGGTGATGCAGACTTGGTATGGGGTTGAAATAGGTTAGATTAAGTAAGTTTGGGTTTGTTTTGGCCTGCAACATAGCTGGATTTCATGTGAGTTGATTTCTCAATTTCAAATTTCAAGTAAATTGCATACTGTTCTTGTTCATGTATATGGGGTCACTCTTGGTTTTAATGTGTTTATTTAGGTGTGTTTAGGGTAGTTAAGTTCAGTAGGATCAATATCTTTAGCTGGTTTAATGTTCTTAACAATTTAAGTTTGTATTTAAGTTTTACAAGGAGTGTTTGGATTTGGGATTTAATCTGTGTTAAAGGGTCTTGCAGTGGTAGGTAATTGTTGGTTCTAGTCTTTTTAGTCAAAATAAACTCATTTGAGTCTTAACCTTGTGCCTTTTAAGCTAAAAAGTCAAAAATCCATCTTATTGGTTCTCAGCAGCCACTGTTGAGATTTTTAAAAGTTCATAGGCTTATTTTGTGTCTAAAATTCATAGGTCTACCCTACATTAGTGTTATTTCATCATATTATTTCCATTTCAGCCCTTAAATTGATCCCAAAACTCAAATAAGTCAACTTTTAGTTTTTATCAAAAAGTCAAAATCTTCAAAAAGTCATTTTTGAATAAACTTGGGATTTTCACTGTGGGTTTATTACATAGATTCAGTTTATAATTTCTTGGGGAATTGTAGTTTGGTTGCTAAAGAAAAATACAAAAATGCTAGGTCTTGGTTTTTCAGCTGTTTAAGTGCTTTTTCAAGTGCTTTTTGAGAGCACCTGTTCTGCCATGACTGTCCTGTGCACAGTCTTGGGTCCATATTGATAAGCTCATAGAGAGCTTATTACTTGTCCAATTCCTGTGTTCTCTAGTTCTTTGGAAAGCCAACATGGTCCTCTTGAAGTATCAAGTATTGTTTTGTACTTTTGAGCTTGTTTGGTAGGGCTGCTAAGGGCTTAAATCTTGTCCCAGTTTCTGTTTTTCATCACAAAAGCCAAAGTGCTTATTGCTATTTCCTAGCTTATCAGTGGTTAGTGCTTGTTGATACTTGTTACATTTTGGTTCTATTAGCTTATTTTAGCTTCTGTTTCTGTTTGGTGGGCTTTGGTGCTCCATTTGGCTTATTAAAGTGCTTATTTATAAGCACTAGCTACATCAGTTTCATATTCTTCCAAACAACCTCCTGTTTTTATATTTTTCTTATATTCCTTATATTATTTTAAGCATTTCCTGAATTTTTCAGATTTTTCCTAGCTTGTTTAGTATTTTTCTTGATTTTAATTAGTTTTTAAGTACTTTTAAATAGCTTTTAATACAAATAAATTAGAAAAAGCTTAAAAAATATGTTTTCTATTTTAATAGTTTAAGATAAATATAAAAAGCATAAAAAGTATTTTTCCATATTTTTCTCCTTTTATTTGGTATTTTTAATAATTTAAATTAGTTTTAAATAGTTTTAAATTAATAATAAATACATAAAAAGTCTAAAAAATATATTTTCAGTTTTAAAATTAGTTTTATCATATTTTAGATTTTTCTAAGTCTTAATTTTATTTTTCTAGTCTTATTTTGTATTTTCTTTTATTTTAGAGTATTATTAATTAGTTAAAAATAGTTTTTAATTAATAATAATTAATTAATTAGTTATAAAAATAATTTTCCTTTTCTATAAATTTTCTTATATAATTAGGATTGTAAAAATGTATTTTTCATATTTTTAGGATTTATATTGTATAAGTTTCACTTTTTATTTAGTACGTTTACGTTATTTTTATTTAAACGTAAGTTTTTCGTTTTAGGTTTTAAACGTTCATCACTTTAAAAATAGTGATAGCGTTTATTTAATAGGTTTTATCTTTTTAATTTTCTTAATTTGCATTTAAGTCGCTTTTATTTATAATCTTTTTCAGTAGTGTAATATTCAATCCCAATCCTTTCTGATCGCTATCATTAGTGATCATTCTACCGTCTGAATCAGTGTTTGCACACCATTGAGTCTCCGTGGGACTTAACGACCCGGGAATCCCCTGTATTCTCTGATCTTCATTGTATTTGTGTCTGAGCTGTTTCAAGTCTGTTTGACTTGACTGTTTGGCACGAATCAAATTTTGGCGCCGCTGCCGGGGAGGCTTTAGCGTGTGTTTAGCCATTTTCAGACCCATTCTTGCACATACACCATCATTTGTAAAAAGTTTTCTGTAAAGTTTTCAAATAATCCAAAAAGTTCATTAACACTTTTCCTGAAGTGTTAGCAACACCAAAAATATTTTCATTCTTTGTTTTTGCAGCTTATTTTTCAAAAATCCAAAAATATCCATCTTTACCCTCTCGCATCTTTTGATTCTACATTTCTTTATCCTCAAACCTGTTTAATTCTCCATTCCCATACCCTCTAATCCATTTAATTCTTCATCCCTTATCCCTCTTATCTGTTTAATTCTCTATGTCATGGTATTTGACATGTTCCTGGTGTGGAGGTCCATTTAACGGTGGAAATTGTCGGCGATGTACCAATGTGGGTTTCGGAGACAAATTTGTCGGTAATCCCGATCCCATTTCCAATGAAACACCCGATTTTTCCTACCTACCTCCACAGCCCCAATACGAATCCTACTCATGCGAGTATTGTGGGAATGATTCTCATTACGGTTTTGATTGTCCACCACAGGTTCCGCTTGTCTATGAGCCGGAACCATGTTACAATCAGAACTTTGGTGAAAGTTATTCTCCAAATTATCTCTGTTGTGAGAATTGCGGGGGTCCTCATGCGACTTTTGAATGTCAGCCGATGAATCAAAATTTTCAAAATTCCAATTCTCTCGGTTTTGACAATTTTCAACCCCCACAGTATTCCATCAGTCATCAGACTTCTGAGCCTTCACAGCATTTCAATGATTACGAGGAGTGTAATCTTCCTCAAAGTTCTGAAGAAATACGCATTCTAAAGAAACTACAAATGAAAAGAATGGTGTGTAAGCTTCAGCAGATGAATATCAGAATCAGATATGATGACGATGATGATGAGGATAGTATTCAAATGAGGGAATACTATGATTGTGACGAGGAGAGTGTTATTCCTTGGAAAGATATAATTTCTCAACTCCCTCAGTCTATTGCTATCACACCTATCTTACCTTTTATTACTTCCAAAGACTCTCTTATAATGGGGGACGAGCCTTCTAGCACTATTCCAGAAATGGAACCGTCTAGTGTTGAGAGCCTTGTTCCAAACCCAAGTGAGTCCGAGGTTATCTCCGGTAATATGTGTGATGAGCCTCTTGATGATATTTCTTACCCTCTTCTTGACATTCCATATGATCATGTCGAGATGTTCTCCGATTCTGATAACGATTGTACTTCGTTTGACGATTCTTTATCCTATGGAGACATCGATTATGTCGAGGAGCTACCTTCTGAGCTAGTTAGCTTAGAAGAAGTGAGAAATTCTGATGATCTGGAAATTGAGGACGAGATACTTCGTGAACAATTGTTCAATATAAATCTCCTCGTTTCTAAGATCGAATCATTCTGTGCTAAGTCAGCTTCATCTCCTATCCCCGTTGTGGATAGTGACTCTACATTGGACAAGCCCGAGCTTGAGGCTTTTTCCAATGATTCTCTTCATGAAGAGTTCTCCGGTGAACTCTCTCATGACATATCTCCTCCGGAATATGATCATTTCTATTTTGATCTTGAGGATGATATTGGCTCGGAGGAAGGTTTACTCTATCATAAGAGTTTGCTTATTGATGATACTACCTTCACCCTTCCTCCCGATACGTCTACATTTGAGGATGAAGAATGGATCCTAATTGTTATAAACATCTTCCTTCCATTCCTCACTTATGATGTGACTTCCTCTCTTCTTCACTCCTTCGGGAGTGAGGACACTATCTTTGACCCCGGCATTTTCATGTACCATCTGTGAGCCGGGTCTGTCTCTTTCTCTGTATATCTCATCGGTGTGGAACTTTCTCGTGCTTCATATGTTTATCCAAACATCTTGAATGAAAGTCCGATGGAGATTGTTTCTTCCACTTTGCTTCCCCATGAACCAATGAATTCGGGGTCGAGTCAAGCTAGCGACTCGGAAATCAAAAACAGTAGCACGCACCATATGGGTTTTCACCCATGTTTCTGTTTTCTTATCCCCTTTCTATCACCCTAGTGTGGGGGAGTCTACCCACACTGTTGTATATTCTCAATCTTTCTAAAAAAAAAAAAAAAAAAAAAAAAAAAACTCTTCTAAATAAATGGCCGTAATATTTCCCTTTTACGTTCTTTGTTTCGGCATAACCGCCGGTACTTTGAATATTGAGGGCAATATTCATTTCTAAGTGTGGGGGGGAATTCTCACGAATTTCATATATTATCTACCCAATTCCCCCGTTTTTGGCCAAAAATTTTTTTTTGGAGTAAGTGTTTTACACTTACTCATTTGGTTATCAGTCCGCCATGTTTGATAGACAAAAGGATTGGCTAATCCAGGAGCAAACGGCTCTTGGTAAAGATTTCTCAAATCCGTTTATATGGCTTGCAATTTGCCCAAAATTGTATGGTATTCAACTCACCATATCCTAAAAAGTGAAGAGTTGGCTAGCCCGCAAGATTATGGCTTGTGGTAAAGGCAGTGGAAAAACCATAATTGGTAATCGACTCACCAAAGATAATATTGATAATTTATCTAAGAGTTGGCTAGTCCAGAGCAAACGGCTACTGGTAAAGACAAAATCAAATCCGTTGGAAGCTGGTGGTTTGCTCAAAATCACATGGTTATCGGTGTACCATGGTTCTTACTTGAACTGAAACAATTGGCTACTCCAGAAGTGATGGCTTTTGGTAAAGAGTTTTTCAAATCCATCAAGGTTTTCTCAAATCATTGCTAGGGACTAGCAATATCTCAGTGTGGGGGATTGATGAGTGTCTAAATACTCATCATTTTTGTATAAAATAAACTGCAAAATCATCTGAAAACACTCAGAAACACATCAAAATGATCAAAATATCACAAATCAGAGTTTTATGTGTTTTAAATGCAAAAATATCAAAATCAGATGAAAAACGTATCAAATTTGCAAAAATTGCAGTTTTAGTCCCCCAACTTTCAAAAATTGTCAAAAATAGTCCCTGAGTCAAAATTTCAAAAGCAAAAGTCACCAAAGGTCCTTTTAAAATCAAAAGTTGTCAAAATAAGTCCTTTGGTGAAAAATATACAAAGTTTGAGAAATTTACAAAAATGGTCCTCCAAGTTTGAAATTTGGCAAGATTGGCCCCTGGAATTTTGAAATTGGCAAGTCTAGTCCTTGTACTTTGTGAGATTGTCAGTTTTAGTCCTTGGAGAAACTTTTTCAGAATTGGCAGCCTAGGTCCTTGAACTTTCAGGAATTACATAAATGGTCCTTGTCTTATTAAAACACTTTAAGCCATTTTGACCCTTACCCAATTATGAACCCCCTGTCAAAATTGCATTTTGGACCCATGGCTTATTAATACTGCCTTGGTCAAAAGGCAGTCAAACCCAACCACCCAACTTGGCGCCTAAAGTCCTCCATCTCCAACTGTTCTCTGCAAACACCTCCACAACCATCCCCCTCCTCAACATTTTCCTCCCCATGTCCCCTCATCCTCTACACAAGACAAGAACCATTAAATGATCCCTTCACCCATTTACTCAACCCCTACACCTGGCTAACCCACTTTCCCGCCAAATTTGACAAAGTGGCCAAAATCACCAAAAGTGACCCAATTGCTCTAAAAACAGGTGGGATCCACTCAGAAAGTCAAGTGGAAGCTGCTTGGTTATAAAAGGAAGAAAGAGAAGAGATGAGACGAGGAGTAGTGTAGTTTAGTTTTTAGTTAATGTCGTTTTTATGTTTTTGTCTTTAATCAAGTCCTAAATTGTAATTTTTTGCTTCATATTGTCAAGTTAAGTTATTTAAAGTGTATTAAAACTCTTCCCAAGTATTAATTCCAGTTTGTGTTTACATTCCAAATTTCTAGTTCACTGTGCAAATTTTCATTTTCGAATTTCTATATCAAATCTTTAGTAGCTAAATTTGTGGATTCAAAGAAGCTTATATAAGCTTATTAAAGCTTTTGGGTAGTTTAAATTTAAGTTTTAAGCAAAGTTGTGTACTGGTCAACGAAAGTCAACCATGAGCTCATTTGGGTTTGGAACTGGATTTTGGTGATGCAGACTTGGTATGGGGTTGAAATAGGTTAGATTAAGTAAGTTTGGGTTTGTTTTGGCCTGCAACATAGCTGGATTTCATGTGAGTTGATTTCTCAATTTCAAATTTCAAGTAAATTGCATACTGTTCTTATTCATGTATATGGGGTCACTCTTGGTTTTAATGTGTTTATTTAGGTGTGTTTAGGGTAGTTAAGTTCAGTAGGATCAATATCTTTAGCTGGTTTAATGTTCTTAACAATTTAAGTTTGTATTTAAGTTTTACAAGGAGTGTTTGGATTTGGGATTTAATCTGTGTTAAAGGGTCTTGCAGTGGTAGGTAATTGTTGGTTCTAGTCTTTTTAGTCAAAATAAACTCATTTGAGTCTTAACCTTGTGCCTTTTAAGCTAAAAAGTCAAAAATCCATCTTATTGGTTCTCAGCAGCCACTGTTGAGATTTTTAAAAGTTCATAGGCTTATTTTGTGTCTAAAATTCATAGGTCTACCCTACATTAGTGTTATTTCATCATATTATTTCCATTTCAGCCCTTAAATTGATCCCAAAACTCAAATAAGTCAACTTTTAGTTTTTATCAAAAAGTCAAAATCTTCAAAAAGTCATTTTTGAATAAACTTGGGATTTTCACTGTGGGTTTATTACATAGATTCAGTTTATAATTTCTTGGGGAATTGTAGTTTGGTTGCTAAAGAAAAATACAAAAATGCTAGGTCTTGGTTTTTCAGCTGTTTAAGTGCTTTTTCAAGTGCTTTTTGAGAGCACCTGTTCTGCCATGACTGTCCTGTGCACAGTCTTGGGTCCATATTGATAAGCTCATAGAGAGCTTATTACTTGTCCAATTCCTGTGTTCTCTAGTTCTTTGGAAAGCCAACATGGTCCTCTTGAAGTATCAAGTATTGTTTTGTACTTTTGAGCTTGTTTGGTAGGGCTGCTAAGGGCTTAAATCTTGTCCCAGTTTCTGTTTTTCATCACAAAAGCCAAAGTGCTTATTGCTATTTCCTAGCTTATCAGTGGTTAGTGCTTGTTGATACTTGTTACATTTTGGTTCTATTAGCTTATTTTAGCTTCTGTTTCTGTTTGGTGGGCTTTGGTGCTCCATTTGGCTTATTAAAGTGCTTATTTATAAGCACTAGCTACATCAGTTTCATATTCTTCCAAACAACCTCCTGTTTTTATATTTTTCTTATATTCCTTATATTATTTTAAGCATTTCCTGAATTTTTCAGATTTTTCCTAGCTTGTTTAGTATTTTTCTTGATTTTAATTAGTTTTTAAGTACTTTTAAATAGCTTTTAATACAAATAAATTAGAAAAAGCTTAAAAAATATGTTTTCTATTTTAATAGTTTAAGATAAATATAAAAAGCATAAAAAGTATTTTTCCATATTTTTCTCCTTTTATTTGGTATTTTTAATAATTTAAATTAGTTTTAAATAGTTTTAAATTAATAATAAATACATAAAAAGTCTAAAAAATATATTTTCAGTTTTAAAATTAGTTTTATCATATTTTAGATTTTTCTAAGTCTTAATTTTATTTTTCTAGTCTTATTTTGTATTTTCTTTTATTTTAGAGTATTATTAATTAGTTAAAAATAGTTTTTAATTAATAATAATTAATTAATTAGTTATAAAAATAATTTTCCTTTTCTATAAATTTTCTTATATAATTAGGATTGTAAAAATGTATTTTTCATATTTTTAGGATTTATATTGTATAAGTTTCACTTTTTATTTAGTACGTTTACGTTATTTTTATTTAAACGTAAGTTTTTCGTTTTAGGTTTTAAACGTTCATCACTTTAAAAATAGTGATAGCGTTTATTTAATAGGTTTTATCTTTTTAATTTTCTTAATTTGCATTTAAGTCGCTTTTATTTATAATCTTTTTCAGTAGTGTAATATTCAATCCCAATCCTTTCTGATCGCTATCATTAGTGATCATTCTACCGTCTGAATCAGTGTTTGCACACCATTGAGTCTCCGTGGGACTTAACGACCCGGGAATCCCCTGTATTCTCTGATCTTCATTGTATTTGTGTCTGAGCTGTTTCAAGTCTGTTTGACTTGACTGTTTGGCACGAATCAAGTATTAGGGTTTACAACCTTGAAGTGTATCGACTCTAGATATCACCAAAGACGTATATCTAACTCTAACCTAGGACCTCATTTTATAGGCTAAGGAGTCCTTTACAATATACATTACGTATTCTACAAGATAACTATACTTATCATACTTATCTAAATACAAAACGTCCTACTCAAGACATTCTAGAATATTACATATTAAAATGACATAACATACTAGCAGTGGTTCATTACAATAGCAGTGGTATACAACTTCTACTAGCAGTGGTTCATCTTGAGCAGTGGTTCCAATCCTTGTAGCCTTGGTATCTGTTGTACTGGCAGTGGTTCCATACTTAGAATAATTCTTGTTAGCAGAACCAAAAACCCAACATGGGTCATTCCAACATTCGTTGTCGTAGAGGGCAAGGTCCTCTATTGTACCCCACGACTCTTTCGTGGTAAGTTCACCAAGCTTACCACCGGCCGCTTGGTTGATGGTTTGCCTCGTGGAGAGATTGACATGATCGTAAAAGATTTGGACTTGAAGCCAAAGATCAATGCCGTGATGAGGGACTTTGTGGAGTAAGTCCTTGAATCGAGTCCACGCCTTACAGAGGGTTTCACCTTGACATTGTTGGAACATCAAGATGTTATTCCTTAGCTTGTTAGTTCTCCCCGGTGGGAAAAATTGGGCGAGGAAACAGGTGGTGAGATCATCATAACTTGAGATGGATCATGCGGGAAGTCGCTCAAGCCGATTGCTAGTGTGGAAAACTAGAAGGAGGGGTTGAATAGTTTTACCGATTAAAACTTCGTTTTATACTATTTAGATCGACTTATGTCAATATATCTAATGTGTGTGTTGGATGATGATAGATAAGCATATAAATAAGTAATGCAAAACTAAAGAGTAAGAAACACAAAACCATAACACGAGTATTTATAGTGGTTCGGCTACAAGGACACCTTCCTTGCCCTACTCTACTCCCCAAGTCACCTACTCGAGAGTTCGTAAGCACTACACAACATAAGCTCCTTGTAAAGGAGAAGCCTTCACAACGTCGCCTACTCTTTATCCAGTACAAGGCTAGACACCGGATTCTTCCACGAGGTAGAACCAAACCTATTACAACGTCGCCTACACTTTATCCGGTACAAGGCTAGATACCGAGTTCCATTACAAAGGAGGAACTACTACCCAACACTACACAACTATACAACGCCCCAAAGGAGGCACACTCCTTATTACAACATCATAAAGGATATCAATATCCTTTAACCCAAACTAACTATCTTGTACATCGATGCACCATATCGAATGTACACCCTTTGCACCTTTCACTAATGCCTTTGTCACGACCCTTCAGCACCTTTCACTAATGCCTTCGACTCGATCCGTTGGCACCTTTCACTAATGCCTTCAACACAACAATTCGACACCCTTCACCAATGCCTTTGACCATAGTTTTAAAAAGCGCTCCTGAGGCTCGTGATAACATCAAATAATCCTGAATATTAAGTGTCAATTTCCCCCGATAATGCTTGTAATTTATATCATTTATATGGATTTACGCTTGTTTTCCATTTGTTAGGTCACTAGTTTTACAACACAAGCTTATAAGAGAAGAGATAAGGCGATTGAACAAGTAAACCAAACACACACACAAGTATAATAGACCGGTTATGCGTAGAGTGTAGTGAAAGAGAATAACTTGAACAACCAACCTTCAAATGAAGGTTATTACAATGTATTTATAGGCAAGGAGCTAGGGCAACACTCCCTCTCCTTCCCTATTCCTTATTGGGCTTGGGCCTCAGCTTATGGGCCTTCTACATAAGCTGGACCTTAAACAAACATAAAGGCCATAATAAAGCTACCTATTACATATGAAATATAAATACTTGAAATACTGTTTAGGAGTGATTCCAACAATCTCCCCCTCAAGTATATATGAATGTAAACGGTGAAGGCGATGATGTAATAGTAGCTGTGACATCTTCTGACATTCTTCTTTCTTGTGAGAGGAATTGTCTTGATTCGAACAATCTCCCCAGTGTAGAGAGATCGTTGTCTTTGAACAGTTATGCTTAGACGTGATCTTTAACTTTGTTCTTTGATCATTGTTCTTTGTGGTGAAAGTGATAGTATGTTGTTGTCTGCATCAATCTGCCTCAGGTCTGCTTCGCTGCTCCAGTGTCTCCACGTCATTCTTCAACATGCTCACACGCTCTTTGACGTTGGAATTCAATACTGATGAAGTTCTCTAAGTCTTTAACTTTGTAGATTCTTTGGTTTGACTAAGAATCATTCTGACGGTTGTGTTGCTTTTGAGTAGAACTTTCATTAGTGATGATGTTGGCGTGAGCATGAGAAGAATCAGCACGATCATCCCGCTCCAGAGCTTCCATAAGAAGAAAACATTGCAAACGGTTAGTAATAAGCGGTTTCCGGCACTTACAAGTTCGAACTTCGAGAGTGTTAACAGCATAGTGTGAAAACACATCTCTAATTCTTACAAAGGCCGTTCCTGAACTGGAGTCCCACAAGTGAGATAACACGATGTACCGAAGTACATCTACAGTTCAGATGAGTCGCTGAGGTACACCGAAGCATCACCTCACGACTGTAGACCGTATGAGACACACTCCGCGTAATCCACGGGGAGTTACCGAAGTGACCTGCTGTCAGGGCTGTTTGATGTTGACCCTGGCAGGAGTTTCCATTCAATCACTGAGGATCACAGATGTGAACCTCTCATAAATGTTCTCGACAGATTGCTAAGATCTGTGAAGGACTCGATATGAACCACTGAATCACTGAAGATCTTATTTGTTGATCAACAAGTGATTAAATGTCAAGTGTTCCTAAGAGATCTTTTGATGAATCTCGTGGCTCTAGACTCAACAGTGCGTTTTGGTTTTCCTGAGCGGAGACTAGGGAGAGGGTCTCCTTCTTCAATACCAGCTATCTCTAAGAGAAAGCCAATAGTTTATATAGGGTTCCCTATGAGAATGAAACAAGCTTCTGTTGAGAGAAACTTGAGTGGCTAAGAAGGTTTAGTGCATGCGTCACTGGGTCCATGACGACTTTTAATCTTCAATACCGGTGTCACTAAGTGACAGCCAGTAGCATATGAATTGAACCCGGTGTCTGCCCTAAGTTGAATAATCTGGAGGGCTATTTCTTTTCACCCTTTACTTTACATTTCTTTTTGATTCTTCAACTCCTTCTTTCTCCGATTCTCATTTTCTCCTTTTGTTTAATCATTCCTAAGGACTTCTAGCACTAACTAATGGTAGTGTCCTTGGGTAGATCCCTCCGGCTCTGGCGGATCATAGGACGGTTATTCCTAACCTTAGTCACCTTATAACTCCATGACTATCCTATGTTTGCCATTATAACCACTGTAAGTTAAAATATATCTCAAAGGGTTTGTTAATGAAAAACATGTTTGAACCACTGTGAGAGATGATATTTTGCATAAATACTCCCCCTCCACATGTGCTTAGTAGTTTTAAAGGTTAAATGCACAGTGAGGAAAGAGCGCGCACTTTATGAATTGATCCACTAAAGATAGACAATCTCCCGCGAGACACGGTTACGTTGAATAGTTAAAGAGATATATTGTCAGCTTTTAGGTGACAACTAGCTCTAATAACTACCTTGAAGGTGTAGACAAACCTAGAAAGGTTGTCATACCCGTCAGAGTTCATGTCTATCAAGAGCTTCTCGAATGGTACCTTCTACTAAGACGAGTCCTTTGCGAGACACGTTTACATCACTAGCGAACTAGCTTGAAATTATTACCCGTCCAGGACAAGTCTTTTCGAGTTATAGACAGTTTTGTACCGTCAATTCGTTGGTTAAGTCTGAGGTACACGGATTCATTTGCATTCAGCACAACATATTTCTTATCACACAAATTTTCTCCCCCTCAAAAATGGCATATAAGATGTTATTTTTGAAACATTTTGAGAATAAATATGACCATTTCGAGTGTTGCGGGAAGAGTGACCACTGTGAACAATTTGTGAACAAAGTTTTAATCAAATACTCCCCCTCAATTAGTGATATAAACGGTTGAGGTTTTAAAATCATATGGGGAAGTACTTGTCTTTTTGAGCAAAACCTTGAAAAATGAAAGGTTTGATAGGTTTTACTCAAAAATAAGAAGCTTTCGCTCCTTTTATAAGGATTGTGGCACTGAGGCGTACCACAGGGTCCTTTCTTGACCATTACGGGTTGTACACTGTTATGTGTGCACAAGCCATTCACATATATAATCATGTATCCAAAATCATTTGAAGGAAACAATTCAAGGGGTACCAGGAAGTGCAGTGATGTTCCCAGGAGTGCGCACAGGGCGTTGAAAGCCGGTGATGTTTATCCTGGGTCTACCACCAACATAGCTCTCCAAGCGTCTGAACTGATCCCTTCTGAACAACCGTTCATCAATCATGGTGATCACCACCCGTATACTCAAAGTGATCACCAGTTTTCTGAGTCAAGGGTGGTAACTCGGAATCGTCCCGAGGTTTATCAGTGGAAGACCGTGGTGGAGAAGACTTTTGTTGTGTAGGAATTGGTTTTGGAGGTGGCATCGAGGAGGATTCACCAGACATTTTTTTGACGTTTAGCCTCGTCAGTCTTATCCTGATCCTGATCATCATCGTCTCTATGACGTTTAGGCCTCTCAGCTTCTTCTCGGCATGCAGAATTAAGTTGGAATGCCAGCAATGCTTCTAACAGTTTGCTTTCATGAGAGGCAAGCATTGCGGAACGTTTAGACAGTTGTGCGACCAGCCGATCAACTAATTCAGCGTCTGAGAAGATTGTGGGATCAACAGGATTGATGTTGACATACATCGGTGTTGACTTCATCGCCTGTTTGGCCAGGTGCAACAGGTTTGGATAGAGTTGTCTGGTAAACATCTCCTGTGTAAGTCTAGGAACGTTGTCACGAAGGTGCCTGTTTGTGTAACCTTCAATCATTTCGTTTAGTTGCTCACGGCGATGACTCTTCATGAATTCCTGCACAAACTTCCTTTCCTTGTTCCTCTTTTCGTTGTCTCTATATATATGCTGTATGTGATCAGCAAGGAAATTTAGCTTCTTGTTAAGAGCGTTTTTCTTTCTGACTTCCTTGACAGCTTTTTGAATCCGTTCATGAGCTTGAGAAACCCAAGATTTTGGTTTCTTCACGGATTTGGATGAGGATTTTGTTGATTTCGTTGATGGTGGTTGAGATGAATGTGAAGAAGAATCGGATGAAGAGGAGATGTGAGGAGACTCTGGGTCCTTCGGCGGTTCAGACGTTTCCATCCGTGTATGTGTCGGACTATCCAGAAGAAAATCGTCATAGTCAGACTCTCTATCCTTCTTCTCCTTCTCAGTTTCTAGTTTATCAAACTCAATAGTGTCTTTCACAGGCTGTTCTTGTTGCAAAAGGGTGGTGGTACCAGCTCCCGTATCGGGTTGATTAACCACATCAGGAGATGGTTCGGAGGGAGCAGCACCACTAGTTCCTCCGGGTCCACCCATTTGCTCATTAGCAAATTTTTCAGCTTTGTGTTCATGTCTAAGTTGATGTAATTTCTTTCTGTAAGCTGTCTCCAGTGGTTCTCCTTCACTTTCTGAGCTTTCAGCATCATAAGGTACAAGTACCGGAGTCTTTCCTTTACCCTTATCATCTTGAGGACTTGGAGGTTTCTGTACTTTTGGAGTGTCGGACACATCCTTTGCTGTTTCAGAGAAGAGAACCTCCTCATCTGTATCTGTATCTTCAGAACTTACGTCCTCAAGCTGTTGTTTCGGTTCAGGTTTGGGTTTAGGAATGGGAGTAGCTTCCTGTACAGGAACAAACCGTTTTCTTGGAGGGTTTCGTTTGGGAAACTTCCTTTGTGACTCTGAACTTGTAACACTTCCAGCACTTCCTCTTCTAGTTCTCCGAGTAGGTGTACCAGAAGATCTTTCATCGAGGTGACCAACCTTGCCTTGTCTTACTGCTTCCAGATACCTGTTGTACGTTTCGAGCTTTCTGACATCTTCAGTTAGCAGGTAATCTGGTAACACCGCGCCCTGTTTCTTTGTAGATGATTCCTTCATTCTGATGGTCAGAATAGGTTCAGTCAACATGTCGTGATTGTCAGGGTCATTAAGCCTCTTGGGAATATCAGAATGTAGTCCAAGTGCTCTCTGGATCAACAATTTGGTATATCTGATGTAGGGAATCTTTGAGCCAAGTTTGAGAAATGACATCATGTCATCCCAAATCAGAGCTTCAATAGCGATGTGTTTCATGTTGACAAATGCCCAAAATATTTGCAGTTCTATGAGCTTAGGATGCTCATAGCCGCTATCACGACCAGAAATAGACTTGGTGATGATCATGTAGAGTGTTCTCCAAGGTTGAGGAATATTCTTGAGCTCTACGTGAGAGTGTTTGGTGATTACTCCTGTAGCCTCATCATAACCGATATCGATTAAGAATTGGAGAGTGAGCTCTTCAGTAGGTGTGGCATAAAGTTTGTCTGGTTCGACTTCAGGAATTAAGAGAACAGCCCTTAAGTCTGCAGGTGTGATGGTGATTCTTTTGTGATTCAGAGTCACTGTCACTGCAGTCCTTCCTTTGACCCTTTCCATGGTGTTCCAGAACTGTTGGATATAGATCTCAGGAACTGTTGCAGAATGTGTGAGCATGTTCTGATATGGATGAGTCCTCAGAATGTCAATAGCGATTAAGCATGAAGACTCAGAGCAAGTGAGAGTGCTGAAGTCAACTCGGAGATTATTCTTTCCAATCTTCATTGGGTAGCCATTAGGGTAGATGTCAGCAATGGAGAGAACATTTGGTGCATCCATGTTTGGTTGAGCAGCCATGTCGTGATCTGAAATAATATTAGCCAAAAGAACCAACATATCGAAAGACATAATGTTAGTCAGCAGAAGGTCTTATTGTCTAGTTATTTAATGTACAACGTCAATGATTGTTACGAGCCCTAAGTCACTTGTATGTCCAATAGTCTAATGACGTCGTGAAATGTTTCGTGAGTTAGTTAACTTTAAGTTTTAAAGCTTATGTTATCACTTATTGTTCACAACATATCAAATGTTTTGGTTTATTAGTGACATTATTGGATTCGTGACGTTATGATAAGTTTATTAACAAGTTTTGTACACGAAACAATTCATAATGAAGGTCAAAAATGGCTTAAGCGTAGGATTGACAAAGTTACGCGTAAACAGTCGTGACATATGCGTAGGCGAAAGCTTATGCGTAGGATCCTTTCTTATGCGTAAGAAATGTTACGCGTAGGAAAAAAGGGGACCTTACGCGTAGAGCTTACGCGTAGGCGTATAAAAAACCTTACGCGTAAGGCTTACTCGTAAGAGTAGACCTTATGCGTAGAGGTCACTGTTTACGCATATCCTTCACAGGATACGCGTAGTCCCACTGTAGAACCTTAAGCGTAGAAGCTACGCGTAAGACAAGTCTTACGCATAACCAGCTACGCGTAAGGTAATCCTTATGCGTAGATAATCAAATGACCTTGATTCTGAATTCTAAGCGTAGCAATCCTGAAATAAATTTATCAAATCATCAATATTAACACATACATACATTTTATCATCAGATCATGGCAATAGCATATGTTACACAGTTATGCGTAGAATTGCATACGCGTAGACTAAACCCTAGATCTACGCGTATGGATTCTAGCCATAGATTAAGCACCAAATTTTTTCTGGTATATCATAGACGTTGTGAGAGCATATAGACCAAGTTTTAACACTTATTATGCAGTGAATCAAAAACACCCAAAGTTTATGAACTTTAAACCCTAATTTCGAATTGATGACCAATTCGTGTTTCTGGGTGGCCATAGACTATGGAAATCATTAATTCAACAACGTGAAAGCATAACACAACAATCCTTTTGACCATATCACTTATCATTCGAAAATACCCAAATCGACTAATAAACCCTAATTTTCAAAAATCATCAATTAGTGTTTCTGGGTGGAGTTTGATGGTTAACACAGTATCATTGATGTATAAGAAACGTTTTGACACAAACCATGTGACCAAAAACACACACACAATGATTATGTGTTCATACGCTTATGCGTAGAACACAAAATCACGCGTAACACATTTTTTAGCCGTTGGATTTACGTGATATTAAAATCCTTAGCTTAAAACTATGTTTGGATCATTAAAACACTTACAATTTGATGATCAGAACAACAGATTTCTTGAATGAATCTTAGGCGTAGATGAGATTAGGTTAAGTAATAAATGTTAAGTGAATGGTAGGTGGAGGATACTTTTATTCAAAATATTTTTAAGGTTTTGACAGTTTTGGTCCCTCCACCTTTTCCTTTTTCATCCAAAGCTTTTTAACTTCCATTTTGGTTACCAAACAAAGATTTTTGGGAAATAAACATGACGACACTCCCCCTCGACTTGAGAAAATAATGAAAGGTTATTAATTAAGGTCCGAGGAGTGTCTTTGAGCCAGAAAGTCCACCATCATTAGTATAACGAAACAACCGAGATGTGATAACATGCAAGTACACTTATGTTTTGAAACGGTTAATGCGATAAATTTCTCCCCCTCAACACTTGATCGGAAAAATACTGAATTTTGAAAGATAAAAGTGTTGACGGAAGAAATGTACTTGCCATGTTTAAAGAAAATAGATGAGGAGAATATTTTTGGTGTTTTATCAGGTTTTATATTTTTGTATTTTGGTTTTGAAAGATTTTATTTATTTACAAAAGATGTTTTGGTGTTTGACAGGTTTTTAAGACTGTTTTAAGAGGTCATCCAATTCCTCTTGAGTCAAACACCTCATACCAATTCGGTGGACCAACTCAGTAAACCTAGCGGGAGGCAAGGCTTTGGTGAGCAGATCTGCCAATTGGTATTCAGTACCCACAAAGTATAATTCAACGGTACCCTGTTCTACGTGATCCTTGATGAAATGATAGCGTAGATCGATGTGCTTTGATTTCGAGTGCTGAACTGAGTTGCACGAGATTGCAATGGCACTCCGATTGTAGCAGTACATCGGGATTCTGTCAAATACATAACCATAGTCTTTGAGTTGTGTTCTCATCCAAATGACTTGAGCACAACACGCGGACATGGCTACATATTCTGCTTCAGTTGATGACAGTGATGTACAATCCTGCTTCTTTGATTGCCAAGACACCAGTTTATCACCGAGAAATTGTAGTGCTCCTGAAGTACTTTTCCTTGAGTCTAGGCATCCTGCGTGATCAGCGTCTGAAAAAGCGATTAGTTCAAAACCAGAATCCTTCGGATACCAGATCCCCAAATTAATGGTTCCCTTGATGTATCGGAGGATTCTTTTAGCCTCAGAGAGGTGGGTTTCAGTTGGTCGCGACTGATAACGGGAGCATAGATAAACGGCAAAGACAATGTCAGGTCTGCTAGCTGTTAGATACATGAGAGACCCAATAATACTTCGGTATTTGGTAGGGTCAACCAATTTCCCATGTAAATCAGCATCTAATTTCTTGGTATGAGCCATTGGTGTGGCATAGGTATCACAGGTATTCATTCCAAATTTGTTTAACAATTCAAGGGCATATTTGGACTGACTCAAGAAAATACCACGGGGTGATTGATGAACTTGCAATCCTAGAAAGAATGTAAGTTCACCCATCATGGACATTTCAAAATTTTTCTTCATTAGTTTTGCAAAAGCGATTGAAAACTTTTTATGTGTTGACCCAAAAATGATGTCATCCACGTAAATTTGAACAATTAAGATATGTGCCCCGTGATATTGTATAAAAAGAGTTGGGTCAACCGAGCCTTTGGTGAAATTATTGGCAATGAGGAAAGATGATAGCTTATCGTACCATGCCCGAGGGGCTTGTTTGAGACCATAAAGAGCTTTGTTCAGTTTGTAGACATGGTTCGGGAACTCAGGATCAACGAATCCATCTGGTTGGCTGACATAGACCGTTTCTTTAAGTTGTCCATTTAGAAACGCCGTTTTGACATCCATCTGATAGACCGTCATGTTCATATGAGCCGCGAACGCGAGAAATATCCGAACGGCCTCAAGACGAGCAACCGGAGCAAAAGATTCTTCAAAGTCTATCCCTTCTTCCTGACGATAACCCTTAGCAACTAGCCGTGACTTGTTTCGGATGACATTCCCTTCAGCATCCAATTTGTTTTTCCAAATCCATTTTAGACCAATGACGTAGACCCCTGTTGGTCTTTCAACCAGTTCCCATACTTCGAGACGTTTGAATTGGTTGAGTTCTTCTTGCATGGATTCAATCCAGTTGTCTTTTGTCATTGCGTCTTTGATGTTTTTAGGTTCAGATTGGCAGACAGTGAGTGCATAAATGCAGTGTTCACCATCTGAGTGAAGACGTTGTCTCGTAACGACTGGTTGGTTTGGGTTGCCAATAATGTTAGCCAGAGGATGGTCTTTTGTCCATCTATGTGTGGAGGGTTGATGTTGATATACATTGTGCAGATTCTGAGGATTCAAATGGTTTGTTGAAGATTCTGCAACATCTGGTGCAGCAGTCTCATTTGCAAACGGGTTGAAAAACGCATTTGGATCAAAATCTGCGGGTGGGGGTACTTCATTCAGAATATCATCAGCTGGTTCATCATTGTTGGAAGCGGTGTGTTCAACTGTTGTGTTGGAGTCAATTGGTGTAGGTGCATCTTCAACAGTAGTTGTTGTAGCAGGTGTATCAGGTATAGGAATATTATCAGGTTGTGCAGCGGAAACAGCGGATACACCAGGAGCACGTTCATCAATATCGTCACAGAACAGAGGAGCAAATAACCTTTCCATTTGTTGACGAGTTAGCTGAGGGCTTTCTTCAGCTGATGATGGGGGTTGAGGGAAGTTTAAACGGTTGTGACCGGGTTCTAAGCTGTTATACTCAGAAGCCATTTCCGTGAGTTCATCGAAATGAGCATGAATCGTTTCCATTACCTCCTTAGTTCGACGATTCCAGATTCGGAAACCTTTAGAATTGTCACAGTATCCAATAAATACTCCAATATCAGCTTTTGCTTTGAGCTTTCCAAAATCATCACGATCATTATTCGGATAGCAAAGGGATCCAAATACATGAAAGTGTTTGAGGTTCGGTTTGTAGTTGTGGACAAGCTCAAAAGGTGTTTTGTTGTGGCGTTTTGTGATCATAGAACGGTTTTGAGTATAGCATGCAGTAGATACAGCTTCTGCCCATAAGTAATCTGGAAGTTTAGCATTGATTAACATTGTTCTTGCAGCTTCCACTAACGTTCGGTTTCGTCTTTCAACAACTCCGTTTTGTTCAGGTGTCCGTGCAATAGATGTTTGATGTTGAATTCCTACTTTCTCATAAAATTCACGAAGGGTTTTGTTAACAAATTCAGTTCCTTTGTCTGTTCTGATGATTCTGACGGTATTGCGGAGCTGAACCTGTATCTTTGTGAGAAAGGTGATGATCATTTGTGGAGCTTGGTCTTTGCTACGAAGAAAATAGACCCAAGTCCATCGAGAGTAGTCATCAACGATTACTAAGATGTAGCGTTTGCCATTGATCGTTTGCACACGCATCGGGCCACACAAATCCATGTGAAGAAGATGAAGCACATGCTGAGAGTTGTGTTCCACCTTTGAAGGAAAATGAGCACGAGTGCTTTTCCCTTGTTCACATGCTGAGCAAAGGTGATCTTTTGAATACCGGAATCTTGGGAGTCCTTCAACTAGTTTGTGTCGAGCAAGGTTGGTGATGGTTTGAAAGTTTAGATGTGAGAGGCGACGGTGCCATAGCCAAGATTTTGTTGATGTTGCCTTGGAAAGTAAACAGATGGGAGATGAAGCAACCATGTCTTTCATAGAGATAGTGTAGAGACTAGAATTACGCGAGCCAGACATAAGGTCGTTTCCTTGTAGATCACGAATGAAACAAGTTTTCTCCCTGAAAGCAACCTCCAAATCTCCATCACAAAATTGACCTACTGAAAACAGATTGTGACCGAGGCCTTCCACATAGTAAACCCTGCTGATTTCAATGTTCCCATTAACATAATCTCCGTAGCCCATGATGGCTGCGAAGTGATCGTTCCCGAATCTGACAGTGCCAATGAACTTTGCAATAAAGTTTGATAACAGTTTAAGATTGCCTGTCATGTGTCGGGAACATCCGCTATCAACAATCCAGAGAATGATCTGTATCACCTGCATTATACACAGACGACACAGATGGAATAGAAGTAGATGTGGAACCCGAAATGTTAGAGGGTTCCGAAGCAGGTACATTAGACATACACACATTGATAAGTTTAGGCATCCATTTAAATCCAAGTGTGTTATATATCCATTTCTGCCATCTATAACTACTCTTTGCTTTAGTCTTAGTGAAAGCACTAGGTGGTACTACATTCTTAGGAGGTGTAGTGGGAGCTACTGTGATAGCAATGGTTGCCTTAGAATCTAAAGAAGGTGGTTTACCAAGCACAGACTTAGAATGATTAGTGGGCCTAGAGGTATTCCGATTCTTAGGATTCCGTAATCTAGAGATTATAGCTTTAGCAACACATTTGTCATGACAATCAGAATTCATACTCTTTTGACAAATATCACAAGGTGCATCAGACTGAATATCAAAGGTGCTTAACGGTTTAGCATTCGTTACATCACTATTTCTATTACATTTGCCAGACGCAACATCTATAGTGGAAGTAACTTGTGTTTTATTCAGGTTCCTAGGGTGTTCTTCTACTTTAGCATTCCTTATTGATCTTTTCTTAGGTCGCAACTTCCTATTCTTCGTTTGAGTGCTCCTAGGCTGTGAAGTGCGGACGTTTGGAAAAGATGCAACTATTCCTGTTTCAGTAGAGGGAAACACATTAGCAACTTGTGATTTGGCAGTGGGAATTCTAGGTTCACGATTACTAAGTGTGACTGGTGCTAATCTCTTAATCACAGTAGGCGGGAGTTGTTCATACTTTCCTAACATTTCCCGTAACTTAGAGATGGTGTGAATCAGATCTTGATTTTCAGAACGAATATTGCCAGCAAAATTCATGACTTCTCTAGTGTGAGCAAGATAGTGATCAAGTTCATTAGATGCTTCATCTCGAGTCTTTTTGAGTAAATCAAATATGACCCCATATTCCTTTTTAACTTTTAAAAGTTCTTGTTCATATTTTGATATTTGACTTTTCAAAGACACGTTTTGATCATCCAGTTGTTCAATTTTAGGATCAGAAGAATGTGCACTCAATTGAGCGATTTTCTTTTGAAAACTAAGTTGATGGTTGTGAATATCTTTTTCACACCATTGAAGACGACGTTTTGCATTGTTAATTTCCGTGTGTAATCGTTTATTTTCTGCTTTTAAAGACTCGATCTGAAGCACATTATCGGTGTTTTCAACAGTAACAACAGTTTCAACAATATCAGCAGTGATATGATCAGATGCATATGGCAACGAATAGAATAGCACAACATTATGGATATCAGCACAGATAACATCTTCCAAGAGTCGATCAACATCTTTTCTCAACAGTTTCTTTTTCCGTTTTGTGTTAGTAATAGATGTTTCTGTTTTCTCGAAAACGCTTTTCATTACCCCAAGTTCCTTATGAAAATCCTTTTCCCAGGCAATTGCACAACTTTTCAAGTTTTTAACATTAGGTAAAAGATTTTTCTGAAAAATGTCTCTTTGTTCTCGCGCCAGAGGCGATTGAAAATGTTCAACTTTGATTTCAGATCGATATTCTATCTCATGTTGTAAAATTTTGAGGTCAGCCATGAAAATGTCAAAATATCGAAGAATTTTTCGATTTTCAGGTTTTGAGTTTACTTCACTAATGGAAGGTAAAGGACCGTAAGTTTGTGCAAAGACTGTTTTGGGATTAACAATAGAAGACTCGGGTGTTTTGATGATAACCCTTGGTGTGTTAGAAGAATCCGTTGGTGTGACGAAAGTGACCGCGTTTTTATAATTAAAAGGTTTGTTGTAAACAACATTTTTTAATTTAGATCGACTCTCGTCTTCTGCATCTAATTCCTCTTGACGATGGTATTCAACAACACTCATGACAGTATTATCAATTTTGTATTGTGCACTGGAAACTTCAGGAGTTGGTTTGAATGTTTTTAGTGAAAGCTTAGGCTTGTAATCAGCTAGATTTTTTCCATATCCATTTGGATTGGGTTTTAAGGTAAACTTTTCAATAGCTGTTACGGATTCACCATGTTTGTAAACAACCGTTTTAAACTCTTTAAGTTTGTTTTGCAAACCGAGAATTTCTGCAAGAAGGTCATCTACCCGATTCGTTGAATGCTTTTTGTATGCGGAGAACTGTTTTTGACAATTTAACAACTCAGCCTTAGCATTTTGATTTTCCAAGGTGAGAGCGTTAATTTGCTTTTTATGTTCATGTTTCAGTTGTTCTATTTCGGATAACAAAGCATTCTTCGAGGCGGCTAGATCACGCATCTGTCTCTCTAAATATTTTTCGTTTTGATGAGATTTTGCAAAAGCGGCTTCAAAACCTTTTTCACGGTTTTCTTGAGTTTTGAAAAAGTTGAGTTGCATTTGTAAACATTCAAAATCCTTGGTTAACAGTGCATTTTTACTTTTTAAGGATTGATTTAATGCATAACATTCCTCCATTTTGATTTTATGGTCTTGAATTAACCGAGCAAAATCCGGATGAGGCAACAGATCATCTTGTTCAACGTGAGTCTCAACATGATCATTCTTTAGATCCTCAAGTACGACCACGGAGTCAATTTGATTATTAAAGGGGACCATAAGGTCGTCTTGATCGTCAAATGTAACTACAGGGTTAACTTGAAAATCATCAGAAGAAGATGTAGAAGACTCATTTTGAACAGTCTGATCCGTGCCGGATTCAGATATTGGCGGAGATATTAGTTCAGATATGATGATGGTTTGTTCGGGTACCTGAGACAAGCCATCAGTGTCATACACGGGGCCTGAATCACTCATGTGTAGCTCATGCATATTAGCCATCAACATAACAGCTGCATTAGCCTGCAAGTCCTCCATATCATCATCTGAGTCTGCATCTGCCATAAAGCTCTGTTCTTTGTTTGTGAGAGATCCACCGGCTTCATCCTTAAGAACCAAAAGTAAGGCCTCTTTGAAATAAGCACTGCCTCGAGTCCTTGGCTTTGGGCATGCATTAGCCAGGTGTCCCTTCTCATTGCAGTTGTAGCATCTAAGACCATTTAACCGATTCTGAGCATTTCCCTGTTCCACCACTTGAGCTCTGTTGTTATTCCTACCCACAGCATTAAACCCTTGACCACCGCCCATCTGATGACCATAATCACGATTTTGAACTTCAACACGTCCATTGTTCACAACAGCTTGAGTCCGTGTGTTAGATGAGGAACGAATACGATTGTTGGATTTGTTGGTGTAACGGCCAAAAGCATTAGCAATCATCACAAATCCTTGTTGCAATGCTTCGAATGGATCGATTTCCTCAGTAGCTTCACTGACATATGCTTGAGCATTGTTGCTGTATGGGACCAATTGATTTTGTTGAGGTTGAGGTTGTTGCTGTGAAGGTGTGTTGGAAGCAGTTGGTTGAGTTGCTGGTTGAGAGGGATAATTCTGTTGAGCATACAAGGCAAGTTGTTGATTGTCCGGTTGTGACTGTTTAGCAATTTGAGCACGGAGAATCCTTTCCCGATCAACTTCCTTTTCATGAGGCTTCAAGTAATCGTACAACAATCCATAAGTAGAATGATGCATATTCTTTGCTTGACGGAGAAAAATGACATACTTCTCCCATTCTGGACCAAGACTACTCAGGAACTTAGTATTCACTGCAATTCTTGGCATGATGATGTTGTGTTTATCCAAATCATTGATGATGTCTGAAAATCGGTGATGATATGACTCAAGTGTCTCTCCAGGTTCAATCATGAAGTGTTCATAAGCCAAGTAAATTTTGGATTCCAAATCCTCCTGATTGAGTACAGATCCTTCCATAAGAAGACGAATATGATCCCACATTTTTTGTGCAGTCTTTTGAGCATCAACACTACGAAGAATTGGGTTTGGTAATCCTAAAAGGATGTATTCCATTGCAAGTTCATCAGCTTCATAGTGTAGAAGTTCTGTAGGATTTAAATCTGCAACAGTGGCAATGTTGGTTTGTTCATCTCTTGGTGGAACTGCGTTTGGATCTCCGGGTACAATGACAGTAGGCATCTCAAATGGACCTTCCAAGATAACCTTCTTTAAGAACTTTCCATGTGGTTTCTTCAGATCACAGAACCTAAAGAACCTTATCACCCATTGATCGTAGTTTCCTGGAGTGAGCATTGGAGGTCTATCAAGTGATCCAGCTTCATGAATTGATTGTTGGCTGCTTAAAGCTTCACACATCTTTGCAAACCAAGTGGGTTCCTTCATAGTGCTTCGTGATGGATGTTGATTGAAATCGTTTGTGTAGGGTAGAGTTTGAAGACTTGGTGGTGGTTGAACCATTTGTGGTTGTGGAATTGTACCAATTTGTGGAGTATGTTGCTGATTAAATTGTTGTTGATAAATGGCTTGTTGTTGATTCCATTGTTGATGTTGTGGAGTTAATTGTTGTTGTTGTTGATGATTATAAGTGTGAGGGAAGTAGTTAGAGTATGGTGGTTGAGACATGATGATAAACTTGTGTAGTAATAATGGATCTTTGTAGTCGAATGAACCTTTGTAGATGAAGTATCCTTAGGCGTAGAAATGACAAGAACCAAGTAGCACTTATGCGTAAAAACACCAAAAGTTACGCGTAACAAGAATAGTTACGCGTAGGATTTAGCTTACGCGTAAGCAGGAAAAAAGACTAATGTTATGCGTAAACAGTAAGTTAGGCGTAGAAAGTTAGGCGTAGGATTACCTTATGCGTAGGACTAAGTCTACGCGTAAGATGAATCTTAAGCGTAATATTTTCTACGCGTAAGCTTTATGCTTAAGCGTAAGATTAGGGTTTTATCCCAAGTGATCTTTTACACTTCACAGTGCAAAAGATATCCAAAGTCGACGTATTTTCAGACTTATCCAAGTAAGAAAACACGGAATAAACCAGAAAATTGAAGATCAAACCAAGGAAAGTCTTACGCGTAATTTTAGGGTTTTGTTACGCGTAAGATTACTCGTAACTGTGATTCTATCCAAATGTGTTTCTAAACCAGTTTTTGTGTGTTGAAATAGCTTCAATAACACCAAAATAACACAAAAGTGTGAAACTTGATGATCTAAAGCACTTAAAACAGTTACGCGTAGGATAACACTTGCGTACAAAAACAAGCTTAAAAACAAGGAAAAACACGTAAAGTTCCAAACTTTTTGCCAAAAACCAATAGTTTAACACCTAATAACGTTGAAAGTACAAGAATCTTGGATTCAAAAGTGTAAAAAATTAGTTTTTAAGCGAACCAAAGATTGTGTTATCTTTACGCGTAAGACCTAAAACCAAAACTTCAAAAACAAAGTGTACACCCAACTATTTGGCGATTGATACCACTGTTAGGTCACTAGTTTTACAACACAAGCTTATAAGAGAAGAGATAAGGCGATTGAACAAGTAAACCAAACACACACACAAGTATAATAGACCGGTTATGCGTAGAGTGTAGTGAAAGAGAATAACTTGAACAACCAACCTTCAAATGAAGGTTATTACAATGTATTTATAGGCAAGGAGCTAGGGCAACACTCCCTCTCCTTCCCTATTCCTTATTGGGCTTGGGCCTCAGCTTATGGGCCTTCTACATAAGCTGGACCTTAAACAAACATAAAGGCCATAATAAAGCTACCTATTACATATGAAATATAAATACTTGAAATACTGTTTAGGAGTGATTCCAACACCATTGTTTTCCACTTTCAGGTAAATTACGAGCATTGGAGCTGTAGAGACGCGGAATTGGAGAATTATCTAAAGATTTATCATAGTATGCTGATTTTGAAGAAGTTACGGCATAACTCGTCTCTCACATTACGCCTAACTATTGCGTGACTCAGAAAACCCACTTATCAGAAGGTTACGGCGTAACTCTTCCCAAAGGCTACGACGTAACTATATTAGGTCAAATGAAGTTCCACGCCGCTGGTACTTAAGCCGTAACTATTACATCAACTACAACGTAACCAAGTTTATTGAAGACTATGGCATAACCACTTATAAGGTTACGTCGTAACTAGCAGATCTAGTGCAAAATACGAAGGAGTTGAAGGTTACGGCGTAACTCTTGTTATAGTTACGCCGTAACCCAGATCTGGCCTATAAATACCCAACGAATTCTAGCATTTTTAATCATTCCATTCCACACACAACTATCAGATAACGTGGGAGAAAGCTAAAGGGAGGTCCAGAGGAGCATACGGAGCTGTCTCCAAGGGAGAAATCACTCCCCTACGATAAGCATTAGCATTTTATATTTCTTTTGCTTTCAATTCATGTATTTCGTACTTTTGAATATTGAATTGGTTTGTATGATTAATATGAGCGGCTAAGCACCTCTTAGTGCTAGCCTAGTTATGATTATTTAATTGTTTTGTTTGCGTTTACTTTACTTCCGTACAATTATTTCTAAGTGTATGCATGCATCATTTTTATACTATCAAGACTGCAAAAACATCTGAAAACACTCGGAAATGCATCAAAATGATAAAAATATCACAAACAAGTGTTTTATGTGTTTTAAATGCAAAAATATAAAAATCAGGTGAAAAACGTATCAAGTTTGCATAATTGGCAGTTTTAGTCCCCCAAGTTTAAAAAGTTGTCAAAAACAGTCCCTGGTATATCAAAATAAAGAAAAATATCATTTTAAGTCCTTAGGGATTCATGAGTTGTCAAAATTGGTCCTTAAAATCAAAAATTGTAAAATTACAACTTTAGTCCCTCAAGTTTTGAAAATGTCAAAAATAGTCCTTGGATTTATTAAAAATAGAAAATAATCAACTATGGTCCTTGTACTATTAAAGATTGGCAGTTTTGGTCCTTGTGATAACTTTGGAAGATTGGCAATTTCAATCCCTCATGTTTGGCATAATTACACAAATGGTCCTTGTTATTAATACAAAACCAAACGGACCCCTTTCTTTATTAAGAACCCAGCCAAACCAAAAAGAACCCTGTCATTTAGCCTTGACCCCCCCCCCATTTTGGACCCCCCTTTATAATATCCCAAAGTCAAAACCGGTCAACGCGCGCCCAATCCAGAACCACTGTTCATCGTCCTCTCCCAGCTCTGTAATCCCAAAACCAGAGGTGGTTTTTCCACCTTCTCACCTTTCCACCTCACTTATACACCTGTTACCAACTTCCCTCCACCTCCACAACCTCCCAAGTTTCTTTAATTGCCCAAACCTGCTCAAAGACTATTTTGGCGCCAAAATTGCCAAATGGCAATTATGATGATCTGGATGATTTCAATGGTCAAGATTAAGTGGGAATGATTCAGAGGTCGACAAAAATCCTAAAAAGATCAATAAAAGGAAGAATGGTGCAATGTAATAAAGTATCTAGAGTAATTTAGCTTAATATATGTCGTTTTAGTTAATTTTCCATTTCCAGTGTATTTCTTAGTTTTCAAGTACTATCTTAAGTATTCTCAGTGTATTTCAAATCCTTTTCAGTAATAAATTTCAGTGTTCAAGTCCTATTTCAGTTTATGCAAATTTTCCTTATTCAAAAATTTCATGAATGGTTGAATGTTGTTAAGCAGTTGTTAATATGGACTGAGTAAGATCACCTAAGCTCCTAAATAGCTTATGAAAGCTATTAGATACTTTAAAAATTAGTTTAGAAGTTAAAAAGCAAAAATACCAAAAATACCAAATAAATAGTTGAAAAATCAAAAATCCATGGTGAAGGTTGTCAAGAAGATGGAGCAGGGTTGATTATGGATGGCCTTGGTTTAGTGCTTCTTGGGAAGCTATAGGAAGTGGTTTCAGTACTAGTTCTCAGTTTTATACTTGGATTCCATGTTGTAAGCCTTTTGTTCCTTTTTATCATTTCACTGTGTAATACAGTCATAAGCTCAAATCTTTGTGTTTTCATGTTCATTAGATATAGTTAAGTGTAATTAAGCCTTTAAACCAGTTGCTTGTTCTTTTAAATTTGTAATTAGCAAAAATCTCATTTTCACAGTTATATATAGCATTAGTGTTAATTCTTAGTTCCATGTTGTTATTGCTACTGTTTTATGTTTATTTAATCTTAATATATGATATTATAAGCTCTTTAATCAGTTGCATGGTCTAAATCTTTGAAACTCTTTGAAAAGCTTCAAATCAGTTTAGTTAAATGGTGTTTGGATATACTTTGTTAACTGTATTAGAGTTTGTTCCAGTTAGTATTATTGCTTGTTGTTTGTCAAACTAGGTCTTAGTAGCTCTTAGAAACAAAGAAAACCAGTGTTTGTTGAATCAAAAGTCAAAATTCCCTTTGATCAAATCTTGTTAACTCACTGTTGGATTTTCATGATCTATGATTATGATTTCTTGTTCATAAGTTGTTATAATTGCTCAATCTAGTTTTATTATAGCTTAACATAACATAATCAGTGCATAGAATTGATCTAAATCTCATAAAAGTCAACTTGGTTCAATTTCTTAAAAAGTCAAAACAAAAGCATCCTGTGCACAGTTGAGCTAGTCATTTTTACAAGCTCCTACAGAGCTTATTAGTTGGTCAAATCCTGTGTAACTTGGTTCTTTGGAAAGCTTTCCTAGCTGACTTGAGGTTCCAAGCTTAATTTTCTAATTTATAGCTTATTTACTAAGCCTGCTAGTGGCTTATTGTTTTGTCCATTTTTCTCAGCATACACTGAGTCTTGACTCAGTGGTTTTTCAGTTTCTTCATAAGCTTCTCACAAGCTTATTAGTGTAAGCCAAACTGTGTGATTTAGCTTTTTGGAAAGCTTAACTGGTCAACTAGCTAATCCAAGTATTTGTTTTCATTTTCTAGCTTATTACATTGCTTAAAATTAAGCTTAAAAGTGCCTAGTGATTCACACAGTGTCCTGTGCAAACAGATAAGCTTGTGCTTATTTTTGAGTTGTTTAGTGCTTATTTCTAAATAATTGTGCTTATTCAGCTGTTAAATTAGCTTATTAATAATTGTTCAGCCTATTTTTAGTTTAATCTTGCTTATTTACTAGCTTATAGCCATCTTAGCTTAAAACTTGTGCTTATTTCCATTTCAAGCTAAACTGTTAAGAAACTATAGCTTATTCTGAGCTTATTAGCAGTTTTCATAAAAAGTTGTAGTTGTAAAAATTGCTTATCTTAGTTAGCTTAATAAGTTGCAAAAAGAAAAATCAAAAAATAAAATAGTTGCAAAAAGCAGTTGCTGGGATTCGAACCCTGGCCACCCAGCTCACCACACACACACACTACCACTCGCCCTTGGGTCTTTTTCTGTTTTTCTTTGCAATACTTAATATATAACCCTTTTTAGTTCATTAAGCTTATACGAGCTTATTAGCTTATTTCTAGCTTATTTAATCTAGCTTTTTCAACTTTTGTATTTTTCCTAACTTTGTATTAGTATAAAGTATTTTATAAAAAAGTTTCAGATTTTTCCGAATAGTTTTAATATTTTTAAACATTTAATTAGTGTAAAATAGTATTTAATTCATAATAAAAAATATAAAAGTCTAAAAAATATAAATCTTTTTTCTAAAATTTTCTTTCGTCATATAGTAAGTAATAAAATTGTTTTTACACTTGTAGGACTTTTATTTCACAAATTTTACGTTTTTGCTTGCGCACTCGCGTAATTTTTATACATAACGTACGTTTTCATTTTAAGTTACGTTTTTAGATAATTTAAGTTTACGTTTTAGTTAAAATAGTTTATTTAAGTTATTTTGTTTTATAAATCACAAAAACATCATTGTAAAAATAGTGATAGCGTTATCCTCTGATCTTAATTGCATTTGCTTCTGAGCTGTTTTAAGTTTATTACGGTTGACCATTCACAAGTGGTTAGCTTGTGTGATTAAACTTGACTGTTCGGAGGCGAACCAAATTTTGGCGCCGCTGCCGGGGAGGCTGTAAGCGTGTTTTAAGCAGTTTTTCAGACCCGTACTTGCACATATACCACCGTTTGTAAACAGTTTTTTGTAAAGTTAATCAAAATCAAAAAGTTCATTAACACTTTTCCTAAAGTGTTAAAAACACCAAAAATATATAAAACAACAAAACAATCGTAACGTTTTCTAGCTTGTGTTTCTTTTAAGGTGATTCTTAAAGAAATACGATTTGGTTAAACGAGACGATACCAAAAATATTGTCCAAAAGTTTTTAAACCATCAGCACATATCCATACCTACGTCTTTTCAGTGGTACTTAAATACATAAAAATCAACCACCGCAAATCAAGGCAGTACACCTACTAACTGGGGGTGTGACCATAATAAGTTCCCGAACAACAGATTTAAAACTTGCCTTTGTGTCCTTGTGATTTGGTGTACCTTTTTCAAAGAAGCCATTTCATTTGTGATTATTGGTTTAAGTTCACTTGTCGTTTTGCCTCGCATTTGTTTTGAAAACTGATTTTTATACTTAGTGCATGCGCACTTGTTCTTCCAGTTCTACAAGTCCACTTTCTGAGCTTGCAAATATTCCTCGTAGACGTAGAGGACG
>BPTQ01000003.1:6858896-6876431 GCA_019973895.1 Chrysanthemum seticuspe | reverse complement strand
GGGTTCTCGGATCTGGCTCCTGGCCTGGCTTACACCAGCCAGGCCAGAGCCAGGCAGCCAGCTAGGGCATTCAAGCCTAGCAAACGAGTGGGGATAACACCTCTAATACATTTCTTAAAGTACTCTGATGTTCGATTATTTCAATTGAATTCAACATCCTATCACTAACATCCCACTAAGCGAAGGTTTGCCAGTTCAAATTAGTGAGTTCGATTGGTGAACACTTACCGGTTGGCATTATTTGAATTTTGTCGAGTCTTTGTTAATATATTTTAACTTTTTAATTTTCTTTAATTTGCATTTAAGCCCCTGTAATTTACAAATCTTTTCTTTAGGTATAATTATTCATCAAAATCCTTACTGATCACTATCCTTAGTGATTATTCGACATCTGACTGTGTTAAACACCATTCATCCTCCGTGGGACTTAACGACCCAGGAATCCACTATATTCCTCTGATCTTAATTGCATTTGTTTCTGAGCTGTTTTAAGTTTATTACGGTTGGCCATTCACAAGTGGTTAGCTTGAGTGATTAAACTTGACCGTTTGGAAGCGAATCACCCTACAATCACTATCCTACAACTTAAGTTAACTTTATTAGCTTGTAGTCTCATGAAATTCTTTACATAATCTCCACAATAGGGGTGAGCAAACGATCCGAACTTACGGGATCGACCGACGGACCGAGACCGGACCGACCACATTCGGTCCGGTCCTCGGTCTAGGCTCTTGGGCTAATTCGGTCCTCGTTCCGGTCCGGACCACAAACCGACTATTTTGGCCTTGTTGGACCGGACCGACCGAGACCGAGACCGGACCGGACCGACCACATTCGGTCTGGTCCTCGGTTTAGGCTTTTGGCTAATTCGGTCCTCGGTCTTGGCGGTCCGGTCCGGTCCGGGACCGATGCTCACCCCTACTCCACAATTTCATAAATACGGGGTAGGCCCCATCTTAAGACATGACTAAAATTTAACTAGATGGACAGCGAGTCATCCATATATGCAGTTTTCATACTCGACTTTCAAGTGTATATTAGTTGGTGGAAAAAGTGTGGGTCATACACTTTGGTTAGCACAAGGAATTTTTATTTGCTTACCTTTATTTTGGTGGTTACCAAAGGACAAATCTCTACCATCCATCTAGTTTAATCTAATGGTGGGAATTAACCTAGGATTTATTAGATAAACATAAGTCCATGTTTTTTTCTTGTCTTTTTGTCTTTCTTTTTTATTCATATTTTTTTTCCTTTTAATTCACGTTTTTTTTGTTTTGTTTTTTTTAATTCACGTTTTTTTCTTCACTTTCATATGTTTTCGTCCGTTTTCATACGTTTTCACCCGTTTTCTTACGTTTTCATTCATTATTCATACGTTTTCGTTCGTTTTCATACTTGTTTTTACGCTTTCATACGTTTTCGTCCGTTTTCATATGTTTTCACCCGTTTTCTTACGTTTTCGTTCATTACATGATTTGGTCATGCTGTGAATGTCTGTTTTTTGTGCTGTGAATATTACATGATTTGGTCATGCTGTGAATGTTCATGATTTTGTTGGAAATGAGAACTTAGTTACCGACATTGGTAAGTCAATTTTTTGTGTGCCGTAATTGTATTGACCTGTTCACTGTGAGTTTTGTGTGCCGTAATTGATTTAGTTTATTCATTTCTGGTTCTTTATTTTCTTGTCGTTTTAGCCTATGTGCATGTAAAAATATGTATTAAACATATTTATTTAACAAAAAGTGATAAAATAATACACGTTTTTAAACTTATAAAAGCTTTAGGATGAAAAGTATCAAAGAGTTCAACGTAGAGGGGTTGAAGTTGAAATAGTTATGAAGGTTACAAGTTTATACAAGTTTTTAGAAAAATGCGAAGTTGTTCGAAATTGGGGGGTTGAAAAGGGAAGAATTTATTTAAGGTTTCAAAGCCTATAAAGGTTTTAAGAGAACTGATATGCACTTCTAAGTTTAGGGTATAAATTTGCAAAGTCGCGTAAGTTGTAAAAGTAAAAAAAATATGTGGCATTGCCACTGCTAGGAATAGAACCAAGAACCTCTCGCTTACAAACCGAACACATAACCAACTGACCACTAGGCCTTCTTCTTAGACATTGCATCACATATATTTCTATATAGTTCGTATTTGTGTTGGATTTTGGTTTGTTTTTGGTAACAGCAGACTAGGCGTCGACCCTTTGTTCCATTCGTATTCCTTACGATTTTTTTTTTACAAAGAAGTGGTTAGTTTACAATGGTAAGACAAGAAGTGGTTATTTTGGCTTTTATATAACAATGTTACAAACCAGTTATAATAGGCTTTAGAGTTAATTGCGAAAATCGTTCCTAAACTTTATTTTTAACGGATCTTCTCTCTGTGGTTTTGACCCGTAACGGGTTTGGTCTCTTGGCCACCTTTTCTGTTAGTTTAACACTTAAAACTAAAGACCCTATGGTTTGTGGAGTGTAACAAATTTAGCCCATATTTTTTTAATTACGTTTTCGTTCTTTTTCAACCGTTTTCTTACGTTTTTAAAGCGTTTATTATCCGTATTTATACATTTTTGTCCTTTTTATACGTTTTTATCTGTTTCTCATACGTTTTTACACGTTTTTATACATTTCATCCCTTTTTAAACCTTTTCGTCCGTTTTTCTTACTTTTTATACGTTTTCGCATGTTTTATCCATTTTTCTTACGTTTTCACACGTTTTTATACGTTTTTGGTAAGTTGTCACACGGTTTTATACGTTTTAATCCCCTTTTAAACGTTTTCATCCGTTTTTATATATTTTCGTCTGTTTTCCTTACGTTTTCATACGTTTTTATCCGTTTTCATACGTTTTTATCACCGCCGCCATCACCGTCCGCCGCCACCACCGTCCGCCAACTTGTGAAAAAAAAATCAAAAAAAGGATTTTTTTTAAATTAAAAAATAATTATCGATTTTTTTTTAAATATTTAAAATTGAAAAAAAAAAAAAATTGTCGAAAATTTTTAAAATTTTTTTTAAGATTTTTTTTTTATAAATTTTATTGATTTTTTTTTTATTAATTTTATAAAAAAGTTCGATCATTTTTTTCTAAAAAATTAAAATTTTTAAAAATATTAATTTGTCCAAATGTAATCAAATTTCTAAGTAGGCCCTTTTAGTTATACAAAAGTTATACTTTTAACTCAAAAGTTAAATATATTACAAATTTAATCCAAAGTTATATATAGTTACATTTTTCTACCCAAGTTTCGTAATATTTGTATTTTCAGTCCGAAAATTAATAAGTTATAAACTGTTATTTTGAAAACATAGTGACCACTAATATCTGGTCTTTAAAATTTAGGGGTTAGGGTTAAAGTTTATGGGTTAGGGTTTATGTGACCACTGTTTTTCGTCTCAATATTTTATAAATCAGTGACCACAAACATTGGTCTCTAATTTGAAAACCTAATGACCACTAATATTTGGTCTTTAAAATTTAGGGGTTAGGGTTTATGTGACCACTGTTTTTCATCTCAATACTTTATAAATCAGTGACCACCAACCTTGGTCACTAATTAAAAAACCTATCAACCACTAATATTTGGTCTTTAAAATTTCGGGGTTAGGGTTTTAGTTTAGGGGTTAGGGTTTATGTGACCATTGATTCTCGTCTCAATATTTTATAAATCAGTGACCACCAACCTTGGTCTCCAACTTAGAAACCCGGTGACCACTACTTTTTGTCTCTTTAAACTTGAAATGTTCAGTAGCTTATTTTAAGCTTATTGGACTGCTTATACGGCTTAAAAGATTAATATTTTTGCACCATGATACATTGTTAGTAGCACGAGTCTTAAATAAATATTATTATTTGTCATGGTGCGCGAACGTAACTTATAGATGTATAGTAAACGACATTGGATTAAATATTGTTTTGCCGAACATTATCAGTTTCCTTCTTTTTCTTTTTTTTATCTATTACTTAAGTTGACATGCCAATGTGTTAGGTGGGTTCACTCAACATGACGCATTTATACCCATTACTATTTTCTTAAAGTTGAGAGCTTTAATACCATAGATTCATAGAAGAGCAATGCTATCACATATTCTCATTTGCAAAGATGTCAAGCACGAGTATGCTTTGAATCAACACTTACAATGGTTTTCAATTTTATCCCGTGAAATTCACGGGTCAATAAACTAATATACACGGGCTTTAGTGTAGTATATATATCAGTATATCACAAAAGATAACTTCAACCAAATTTTTGTATAACCCAATCCAATAGTAGCCAAACAAGAAAGGCCCAACTAAATCTCATTTCAACCCAAAAACAAAAACTGAAGCCACCTTTGTTTTCTTTCTCACTACACGCAGCCATCATCTCACCTCAACCCTAAACAACATCTAACCAAAACTCAGCAGCTACCAACCAAACTCCATAAAAGGTCGTACTTTCTTTCTGTATTGGAAGTTGGTTTAAGATCTTTATAAAAGGTCGTACTTTCTTGTTATTTTCTCCAACAAACTTTATTTTCTAAAAGACTTTGACTAAGATCCGAGGTTATTGTTACTGATGGTGACTTGTGACTTCGGATTAAGTAACTTGTGGGTTAGTCGAAAACGTTTTTAGAATTTTTTTTCAGAATGAGTGGTGTCTAGTTAGTCTTGTAACAAAGTTTCGTGTCTAGATCTGCTGATAAGATAAACAAGATTGATTTTTCAAAATTCCTCTAAATATGTCAAATTTTTTTTTTAAAAGCTTTTATAAATACTGCAACATTTAAGCTTTAGCTGTACAAACTTTGAGTTTGAACTTCTGATTTTGGTAAACACGATATGATTTTAATGACTTTGGCTTGTAAGAAAATTCTACTTTTTTAGACATAGAAATCAGATAAAAACTTTTTTAATTGATGAGTTAGGCTGTTAGCACAAACTTGATGTCTAATAAACTGTTTATGGATGTATTTTGGTCAAATAAAACCGGGCATTTTTTCTTATAAAGGCCGGTTTAAAAAGTTATTTTGTTGATCCTACTCGGGTCGAGATTTTTATTTGAGTTTTTCAGGTCAATTCAAAGTATCAAATAAGGGTCGGGTTTAACTAACTTAGGTTCGAGTTGATCTATTTCTAACCTAAACAAAAGTTTTTTATTTTGTTTTTTTTAAAGAAAGTGCAACCATTTAATGCTTACAAATTGGAGTGTGGTAATCATTCTCTTTTCAAACTGCCTAAAAGAATTCTCTCTCAAACAAACACCCACACACACTCCCACCCAAATACACCCTCATATCAAATCATTCGCTTACCCTAGTTTCAACAGAACAATCGGTATGTTTAAATCTGTTAATCACTCATGGTTGATTCATTATTTTTTGTTTCCCATTACTAATAATCACTCTGATTTCGTTTTTAGATTGTATCAATGGCGTAATTTTCTATTAATTTTGCTTATTTTTATAGGTTAACTATGATTAGTAGTCCGGTTATCTATGATTAGTCTCTTTTTTGACACTAGGTGTGTTCAACGATTTAAACTCCTTGGGCATCATTGCATGTGGGGGCCTACCAGAAAATCAATGAATAACAAAAGTCCAATCTTGTTCAAAATATTAGATTAATTGCGTGCAGAATTCTTTAAAAAAATCACCTTTCGTCTTTGATAGGTAGACTTGATTTTGAAAAGAGGTATGTGTGGTGCCCAATGCACGCTATCATAGGTGATTGTTGTAGAAACAAGATATGCTCTTCAAAATCGCAATCCCTGAAATAAAAGGATATCATCATGAACTCTGACAAAAATGAGGTAAAAAGAAATCAACCGTTAAAAAAAATACTAACATCTCACAGTGACATTGGTGTTTCTTGTCAAGATTTAGTTGAGTAATAGACTTATCAAAGCCATCTTTGTTAATCTTGAAAATTTCTCCTCTCCTGAAATAACATGCAAAAATATATCAAAGTATACTACAAATCGAGTAAAAATAAGAGACAAGACATAAAATCGAGTCAAAATATACTATCAAAATAATCCCCTCTTCAGTAAAGTAGCAATATGGAAGTTCTTCCTCCATGATAACTTTGGAAAGTATTTTTTTTATAGAATTTAAGATAAGACATAAAAACAGAACAACAAACTTAAACATCTAAACAAAATTTAAGATGTTAAAGTTTGATGTTCTGTTTTTACGTCTTATCTTAAATTTTGTGCTACACATCTATAAAAAAGTGCTTTCCAAAGTTGTCATGGAGGAAGGACTTTCATATTGCTACTTTACCGAAGAGGTGATTATTTTGATAGTATATTTTGACTCGATTTTATGTCTTGTCTCTTATTTTTACTCCAATTTTTAGTATTTTTTGATATATTTTTGCTGGAGAGAGAAATTTTCAAGATTAACAAAGTTGGCTTTGAAATGTCACTGCGAGATGTTATTATTTTTTTTAACAGTTGCTTTCTTTTACCTCATTTTGTCAGAGTTCATGATGATATCCTTTTACTTTAGGGATTGCGATCTTGAAGAGCATATCTTGTTTCTACAACAATCACCTGTGATAGCGTGCATTGGGCACCAAACACACCTCTTTTCAAAATTAATTCTACCTATCAAAGACGAAAGAAGGTGATTTTTTTAAAGAGTTCTGCACGCAATTAATCTAATATTTTGAATAAGATTGGACTTTTGGTATTCATTGATTTTTTGGCAGGCCCCACATGCAATGATGCCCAAGAAGTTTAAATAACCGAATAGACCTAGTGTCAAAAAAACAGACTACTCATCCTCAGCCAATGCAAGCGGTAGAAGCAATTAATCCTCAGCCAAGTTGGTTTAAAACGACAAATAGGCCTACTGTTAAAAAACAGGCTACTATTTCTCAGCCACTGCAAGAGGTAGAAACAAATATTCGGCGGGTGTGCTCTAGTGGATTTTCAGCAAAGGAACTTTGTCTTGATGTTCTTCCAGAACTTGTTAATTTACTTATAGGCAAAAAAGGTGTTATTGTAAACCACTTGGAGGCCGAATCAGGAGCACGCATACAGGTAACTATTTTGAAATAAATTTTTTGCTTTAAAAAAGAATAAAAGATTTGATTTTTTCACATAATGATGCAGTTTTCTAAGGGTGAGGCAATCGCAAGGGTTACAGGAACTGCCAGACAGGTGCTCACTGCCCAAGGTCTCATTAATAACCAAATAAAAAAGGTTTGCTTGCATCGGCCTTTTTTTTACTTAATAATAGTTTCTAGGTGTAGTTACATTGTTGATGAATTGTACTTTATGATTTTTGTAGTTACGGTGTAACCAGCAGCAATAGGAACACAGGTGACTCTTTTGAATGCTTGGAAGGTAAACTTATGTTTGTTTTTAAGCACTGTCTGAGTCTGAGTTTGACTGATTGATTGATCCATGTTTGTTTATGAATGGTTGCAGGCACATGGATTTTCAGCAAAAGACAAGTTCTTCATGATTTGATCATGCTGTGAATATTACATGACTGTCTGATTGCATATTTGCATGTTGTTGGAAATGAGAACTTAGTTACTCACATTGGTAAGTCAAAGTTTTGTGTGCCGTAATTGTATTGACCTGTTCACTGTTAGAGTTTTGTGTGCCGTAATTGATTTAGTTATTGAAGATGTTGCATTCGTTTATTCATTTCTACTTCCTTATTTCCTTGTCGTTATAGCCTATGTTCATGCCCAATGTATGCTTGTTTTATGGTACAGCTTACTTTGCAGAAATATTTAGCATATCAGACCATCTTTCTTTTCATTTTGCTAATCTGAGTGTGTCTGATTAGTGTTTACGATACAGGATACTACAGTAGTAGGTTTTCAAATGCGGATTTTTTTCTATCCATTGTAAAGGCCTTGGCATCTTTCTTTATTTCCTTGTCGTTTTATCCTTTGTTCATGCCCAAGATTTTGAATGGAGTATTAGATTCAGGCGTAGTTACAAATGGCCTTCTAAGTTCTAACGGACTTCCATGGTAAGGTTGTTGCACAGGTAGGTGTTCTGTCCTTGAAGTAGTCTTATATAATCCGCTAACGCTAATGATGATGCGTAGATGGTCATGTCAGAGTGCACGATGCAATACAAAAGTTTCTTCAATGTTTTTTTTTCATAACAGTCGAGCAATACAGCACTTTTTAGGTTTTCCTTTAGAATTTACTGTTTCTTTACTGTAATGTTTGTTATATAGCTGTAGATGTAGTACTAGTAGAGGCTCTAGTTGTAACCTTTCAAGGTGAACTTTAACTACTGTAAATTCCCCGAATCACACACTCGTAAGACCTCAGGTTTTAAGTAAGAATAAACCATTACAGTATGTTTACATGTGTGTAGTTTCAGTAATTCGAAAACATTTGTTTTCACTTGAAACGCTCTCCATTCACAGACGACACTAAAAAACGCCTCAGGTTCTACGTAAGAGTAAACCATTGCAGTATGTTACATCTGTGTAGTTTCACCAGGCTAATGATAATAAATGGCTCATTGTAAAACCTTGTTAGTGCCTATTTTGTTTCTAAGAGTTAGAATATCAGGAGTTTGGTTGGGGAGCACAACGTAAACTGGTTGATACTTGTCAATAAACCTCGACGTAAAAGGTGAAGTGACAAACAAAATGTTCCCATAATCGTGTTTGTCTCTTGTTTGCAACTTCAAATATGTATAAAAAAATTGTCGCATAAAAGGATGAAGCCATAAGCTGAATCTTTAATTCAGTTGCCTTTTTTATTTGTATACGTATCGTAATTCGTGTGAGCTTATCCCTAATTAACATTCATCAAAACAATGTTGAACTGAAATTGCAATTCGTTTCAGCAACTATCCTCATCCAAGCTCCTTCACACCCCCTTGATCCAATGAGAAACAAAAGGATGTCAAACTAGAATGTCAAACCATAACCACCAAAAACGAGATGTGTGTGTTTGTTGTCACCCTTCAGCATTTCCTCCTTACAAATATCCAAAAAGTTAAACAACAAGCAAGGTCAAAATAAAAAAAACAAAACTAGTGGCTTTCTGGTCTTCTTGATGCTGACCTCTCCAGCTTCGTCAAGAACCAAATTCTGTTTTAAAAACACATTCTGCACTGTTCAGTCCTTTTTCGTATCTATTAAGCATTTAGGGCTACATGTTTCTTTCTAAGATAGTAGTAGCATAACATCTTTGCTGACTAAAAACTATCTTATCAAAAACAATTATATGCTTTACCTAATTACAATAAAACGTACGTGTTTGACCCCTGATAAAGCGCATTCTTCTTCCACTCTCAACTGCGAAAGAAAGGCGTTTTATTTTATTTTATTTTATTTTATTAATTTATTTATTTATTTTGTATGGTGACGTAAATTAACTCAACAACGGTGAAGGGTGCATTAAACACAGGGAAAACCATGTTCAGTGACAGCTTTACAGTGCTCATAAAGAACACATGTGGCCTCCATCCTCCAATTACTTGTATCAACAGCTTTTGTTCAGGGGTTTGAGCAAATGGTTCAGCTTGTAAGACACCGTGGCGTCTCAAATATAGGTGATTAGCTTTTGAGATTTTTAAAAAGAGATTAGATATTTGACTAACAAATAATAAATGGTTGAAGAATAATGATATACGACATGTGGTACTAGTAGACTGTAAGAGAACAATGAAACAAGGTGATGTATTTTTCACCTCCATGATTAGGGAGAGTTGCACTTTGAAATCCTTTTGAATCCCTTGCAGAACAAGATCCTTTGAATTTGGAGATGCATGGTGATGAAGTGGAGGACGATCCCATCGTCTCTTTCTTGGCGTTTTCTTCTAAAACCAACAAGTCTATGGGAGATTTCAAAGTGCAAGGTTGCAACAAGAAGTAGTTAGTTATTTATGTTTATGACATGTCATAAACATTATTTTCGTGTTATCTTTGTTAGCTTGTTAGCTTTGGCTGCTGCTCATGTAGTGCGGTTTGTTTTAGCCTTTTTCAGGCGGTAATGTGGGAATCACCCACATTCTATGTACTTCAAAGCTTTTTTTGGGTAATAGTATATTTTACCGGGTGGAATACCCTTTACCCAAAAAAGAATTGCATACCAATTTCTAAACATATTCACAATTGCTTGCAATTTATCTCATCTAGCAGGTAAGCACACATAAATAAGAATAATCCAACAATGCAAAATAAGCATTTATACGCATTGGTGCCAGTAAATACCAACTTCAAGCCAACTCCGTCCTTGTGAATATATTTTCTAATGATACTAAATGGGATATATATGCAATTCGTTCTAAATGGGAAAATGAATTGGTAGGAAGGATGACAACCAAAGTTTTTTGGGTTAGGTAGTCCGAAATACGAATATCTAGATGCGTCAAACATATGACTAGACATATGACTGTACGTACAGGAATATAGTAAGATAAGAGAAAGGAAAATGATTGAGAGACCTAACATATGTGTCTAAATTTAGGCCTAAACATATGTGGCATGATCTTGATGGTTTGTGAAAATGTAGGTCCTTTAACTACAACCATCATGATGATGCTACACAATCCTAATCATAGCTCTAAGAGAAATAAGTTGATCAACCCCTAAATATAAGAGGGGTGGGTGTGGTGACAAGCCTCAAGCTCTTCATCACCGCCACCTCAGTGCCACATCAGCATAACAAAACCTCCACAACTAACCACAACAAACTCCCCTCCCTCATAATAAACATCAACCTCTTCATTTGAGGCCCACCACTATCACTTTATTTTTTTATTCAATTTTCCAAATAAACTAAATTCATTTCATTAAAAATAAAAATACAATACATAACATAATAAAAAACATACGAAACGTAAAATAAAGATACGCTAAAAAAAACATACGCAACTTAAGAAATGCATCAAATTATAACGAAACTAATTATTTGGATTCTGTTGTTGAAATTGTTCCCATTGAAGTTGTTGCCAAACATGCTCGATGAGACATCGTTGAAGCTTTGCGTGTTTGCGTTTATCATGTAGTTCTTTGGTTTTTTTCCTTTGCAATTCGCAACGTTCAATCCATGTCTGTTGTAAATTTGGTGTCGGAGAAATATACGTTTCAGCAATGTCGGATATCGCAAATTGTTTATCTTTCAAAATCATGTTATGCAATATGATGCACGAGTACATGATTCTCCGTAACTTGCCAATAGTAAATTGCCGCGCCGGTTGGGCAATAATATGCCAACGTCCTTGGAGGACACCAAAAGCTCTTTCGATATCTTTTCGAGCACTTTCTTGTTTCGCTTTGAATGCGGCTGGGTTACTTGCAACTGTAAATGACTTGACAAAAGATGCCCACTCTGGGTAAATTCCGTCAGCTAGATAATACCCTTGCTTAAATTTAGACCCGTATACTTCAAACTCAACCTCAGGGGCGATGTCATCAAGCAGGTCGTCAAATAACGGAGAATTATTTAAAACCGTTAGATCGTTATTCCCACCCGCTACCCCAAAAACTGCATGCCAAATCCACAAATCGTATGAAGCAACGACTTCAAGCATTATAGTTGGTTAATTTTTTATCACCTCTGTGAAATTGGCCTTGCCATTCTTTCGGACAGTTTTTCCATTCCCAGTGCATACAATCGATGCTCCCCAACATTCCCGGAAGCTTATGAACAGTGTTATGTGCATGGTATAAGTGACGAATGTCATCCTCATCTGGTTTTCTTAAAAACTCCTTAATATGATTATGCACATAGTAAAAAAATCTAGGCAATCGCGTGCACAATGTTCACATATTTGTAAATACTCATCTAATGCATCATGTGTCACCCTGTAAGCCAATTGGTGTAGGGCACATGTGCATTTCATAATCACACTAAAACTCATTACATCCCTACAATCTGGTCGCACTCTAAAGAAATCAAAATGCTTAGGAAGAGGATGATGAGTTTCAATATATGTTTCAATACCTTGTACTATTTGTAAAAATAGACTACGGCTCATACGAAAGCGACGCCTAAAATTATCATCCGTATATTTTGGGTTGTGACCAAAATAGTCAGCAAGTAGACGTGCTTCAGCAACTTCACGTTCACGGGGGACGTATCGACGATGGTTTGAAGGACCGGCTTCTTGTTCTTGCAACGTTTGCTCTGCCTCAAAATGTTGAATAAACATTTCTAGGTTCGCTAACTCTTCAATGTCACTTTCACCGGAATAAGATGATTCACTCGTGTAACTCACGTTTATATTGATTGAAATGGTTTAGTATTTAGATTGAAGATGGAGGAGATGGAGATGATAAAAATAGTGGTTATGATATGTTTATATAGGGGTGGTAAGTTTTTTTTTTTTTTTTTTTTTTTTTAATAAAAGAATATAACCGTTTAATAACGGATATATTTTGAAATATATCCGTTTGTGTTAGACACTCTTCTTCGTCGTCACCATGGCGGGCAGCTCCACGGAGAGGGATGGCGAAGCACCCTGGTGTGGCGGCGGGGCACGGCGAGCCACGGTTTTGCCACACCCTCTGCTCTAATAATGAGAGGAATGGAAGAAGCAAATACCATTTATTATTGGGATTCTATCCTGAGTAAATTGCAAAAATCGTCCTCGTGGTTTAGCCAAATTGCAGATTTCGTCCGTACTGTTCATTAAGTGCAAAAACAGTCCTTATTTGACACTGTTTCGTCCAGTTTTGGTCCCCCGAAACTAACACCGTTAGTTTGTGCTCGTTAATGAACAGTACGGACGAAATCTGCAATTTGGCTAAACCACGAGGACGATTTTTGCAATTTACTCTGTTTTTTATATAAAAATGTTTTATATAAAAACGTTTTTATATAAAGTTTTTTTATATAAAAATGTTTTTATGTAAGAATATTAAAAAAGTTTTTTATATAAAAACGTTTCATATAAAACAACATTTTTATATAAAAACTTTTTTATATAAAAAACATTTTCGAAAAAAAAGTTACTTGACGATAAAAATTATTCAAAAAAAATTCGAACAAAAACGGATAAAAACGTTATTTTTTTCCCGTTTTCATTTTTTTTCCATTTTCATCCGATTTTATCTGTTTTCATCCATTTTTGTTTGTTTTCTTTTACTTTTTATCTGTTTTTCTTACGATTTTGTTTGTTTTTATCCGTTTTGGTTTGTTTTGTCCGTTTTTCTTACGGCTGTTTATTTAGTTGTATTTGTGCTTCAAATAGTTTGTACATTGTGTTTTATAAATTATATTTTTTTATCAAATGGGTGTTTTAAATACGACATTAATTACAAATGTTGACCAATCAATATGTGTAAGTGTTTATGCATAAAGTAATTATACATATAGCTTAAGTAGTTGTATTTGCTTAAAATCTATATATGGAAATCTTAAAAAATTAGAAGAGAGAGAGAGTCATCCCTCCATTATAAGTAGTATAGACTAGCCGAGTACCCGAGAGAGAGAGTCATCCCTCCGCGGCGACATAGTTGCAATGACATACTCGTCTTTAATGACATAGTTGCATATAGATGTTCGGTGTTGTAAAAATTGGCATAGTCCAAAAAATCGGCTAAATCGAGTATAAATCGAACAAAAAATGATTAAATCCGCCAACTCGGTTAATGCGGGTCAACTTTTTCCAAAAATTAAAATTGAGATTTTTATTTGAGTAAATTGCAAAAATCGTCCTCGTGGTTTAGCCAAATTGCAGATTTCGTCCGTACTGTTCATTAACGAGCACAAACTAACGGTGTTAGTTTCGGGGGACCAAAACTGGACGAAACAATGTCAAATAAGGACTGTTTTTGCACTTAATGAACAGTACGGACGAAATCTGCAATTTGGCTAAACCACGAGGACGATTTTTGCAATTTACTCTAAATGGTGGTTATTCAACTATCTCTCACCCATTGCATAAACATACAATCAAGGTTGTCAGGATCGGGATCCTACGTAGGATCGTTTTCGGCTTTGCAAGATCGTAATCGTAGGATCGGATCAGGATCGTAAGATCCTATGAAAATGTATATATTTTTGTATAGGGGTTGTAGTTTTATATTTCTATATAATATTTCATACGATAAACGAATCTAAATGGATGATAAAAGAAAAAGTTATATATTCAAGTACCGTAGTGGTAGAATATTAGATATATTGCATTACATACTTGCACAAAGTTACTACATACGTGCATGGTGCACCTACTTCTTGTTTTAATGTTTTTTATTATAGTTTTTTCATGATAACATTTATGCAGAAAGATAATGTTAATTTATTAGCACGTGATTCTGTAACTTTTTTGTTACAATATATAGATTAATGCAAAAAGATAAAAGGATTGTATCTGAAAATGAAACGACATAATTTATAATAGAGGGCAACACAAATTTTTTTCTTGATGACCAAATAAATTAAATTAGAATATTCTGATAATATTACTGAATTTTTTTTTCCTGATGACCAAATAAATTAAATTAGAATATTCATGCTTTTATATGTAACATAAAATAAAATATGAACAAAATTGGGTCAAGTATGTATATAGTTTACTTCAAAAACAAGCTTCTGACATTTTACAAAGCACGAAATCGTTTTTCATAATGAACCCATAAAGACACATCTAAACTATTTCTAAATAGTCCATAAAAATATAATGATTTTACACTCATTAATCTTGCAAGAGACAACTAATTAACAACACCAAAATAATAATTTTTTTGAAAAATTCTTAGTCATTAGGTTTTAAGACATGATCTTATACTTAATAAGTTAATATACCCAAAAAAATAAATAAATAAAAAAAAAAAAAAAAAAAAAAAACACAAAAACTAATAACCGGCGATCCTATACGATCCGATCCGATCCTACGATCCTACGCGCGATCCTACGATCCTGCTGCGATCCTACCTGGATTACGATCTTGTTAAGATCCTGATCGTTTTTTGTGTGTAGGATCGTAGGATCGTACGATCCTACGAGCAGGATCGCGATTTTGACAACCTTGCATACAATGATACAACCTTCCATACGCAAATCCTTCTGCTCAAATAGCCAAATCTGAATCCGTGCTATCACAAACAAACCATAATGAATTAGAAATTAAAACGATGATAAATTATAAAAAACCATAATGGTTTCTCGGGGTCCGCCCCAAAAACTCTTGAACCGCATGAAATATCTATCATACTAGTGTAAAATTATGTCAAATTTTTTCATAGATGCAACCGATTTCAAGTTTTTGTGTTACGAGTCTTCGTTAGCTTTAATAAATTTCACCACATAAGTTTTAGTCATGGGTCCGTCACTGTCTCTAAAACAAATGCAAACAAAGTAAATCGTGCTAAAATGTAGAAGGTATACCTTGATCGAGATTTCTGGCGCATATCTAGCAGCATGTAGCTTATTAGTTGCACCATTGCTTATCTTAAGCCATACGATTAACTTGATACACTCGTAAGCCTTAAATAAGCTAGCACAAACAACTTCTTAATTGGTAATGCTATTCTCAAATTTTTGGTGCCGGTAGAGCCAGGTTGCATAATTTTGAACCAACGTTCTGCAAATTAGATGGTTTAAATCGTGAGGCCACAATATCTCAACGTATCTTAATATACCTATTGTATTACGTATGTAAGTCGTGCCACATATGTTGTGTACTTATATGCCAACCAAGTAAAAATGCCGAGTGATGATGGTATATTGATGTTAAAAAAGAAAAAGTCGTCCAAGTATCCCCATTCAAAATGTTGCTAGTATCACAAAAGCATTAGAGTATGTTAACAACTTACCATTAAAAAAAATCATCCATGTCCGACCTACTCGTTTTGCCATGTCTAATCCAAAAGCACATTCGCGTGATAGGCATGTTTCGTAACATTTATCTTTCATGTTTTGTTTGCATTTAAACATTAAGATTATCTCTAATGCTCAAAAAGTGAAAATCTATCAATACCAACCAAAAGGAATAAAACTTTTCTGAGCTATTACAAAATCCTGATTTTGACAATCCTTTGGGTTTAATCAGTAAATGAACCATATCTTTGTTACTACAAACTTCATAACGGTGATGGGCATTATCGAGAGACTATTTGCACCGCTACATCCACTCGGGAACCCAACCCTTTCTTCGTTGCCACCCGATTCTCACAATATCCCATCAATTACTCTGCTTCAGCAAACCTACAATAGTTTTATAGTCCAATCATCTGAAACACGAACATTAGGCTTACGGATGGTTAAAACAGATGATTGAACCACAGAGCGATTCTGAAGAGGACCAAGTTCAACTTCAGCTAAAACGGCGGTGAATATACGGGCACTTGTCTTGTCTGACTGAAACACTGTCAGTTTAGATTTTTTAATGACTTTAAGGAGCTAAAATAGAGGATAAAGAAAACTTTTAACGGAGATGGAGAAGTTTTTGTCAAGTGAGTAAAAAACTAAAAATAAGTTGAAGGGGTAAAATTTTAAATTTGTTTGATCCTTAGATAATTAGTTCTGCGGTATCGAAACCTGAATATTTGACCCTATATAATCATAACCACAATGTTTATCTACACACTAAAAAGAAATTACTGATGATCAGATGTTCAGTTAAAAAGATTCAAAATCTCGTTTCTCTTGATTTTGTTCAAGTAAAGGAAAAAATAGTTGGTACCCGAATAACCAAGGTTCTCGTCTTTTGGTATCATGATGGGCATGTTCCCTAAAGAATGGAAAATAAGCAGCCACTTGGTACGAACGAACAAGTAACACAGTGTCAGGATTGCCAAAGAACCCACCAACATCAGCACCTACACAGATGTACACAACACCAACCATGAAATTGTTGGAAATGTATATATATTTACAAACATGTGAATGTCCGGATTCGAACTCGTGACCACGGGATTGCACACATTAGCGAATGAGAATTAAAGTTAATAATTAATGTTTATGTTTACGATTAATTATTACACATTAAGTCCGGTTAACGATCGTTATGTATTTAACGGAAAAATGACTAACGACCGTTAAAATGGAAAAGAGAAAAGGCAATTTATGTATTGCTAGCAATTGGCCTGAATTACACATTATTAATTAGCATTTGTATTTGTAATTAATAATTGAAATTAAGAGTAAGCGATTACACACGTTAGGGCACCAGTGCTCAAGCTTAGGCCTGTAAGTGTACAAACATTTATATATATGTAAAGGTTGTTAAAGTACCAACCACAACACATGTAGACACATCCACGACTACAACCACCCAAGAAACCGTTAGGACTGTGACACAATGAACAAGCAAGCATGGTTCACCGACGAATAAAAGGTAAGAAATCCCTTGTACGGGTAGTACTATGGTTTTCTGCTCTTGGAACCAATAAGCCCATGGTTGATAAAAAAGGAAATGAACTTGTTTTAGTTCTCTTTGCTCTAAAACTTAGAAAAATTGACTTGTAGACTAGTAGTCATTAAAGAAAAATCACACATCTATTTGTAACACCAATACTAATATATCCCAGTTTATAAGTCCAAAGCTATGGCGTCTTGATTAATAGATTCCTAGTTTGTTTAAATTTTAAAATGGGGAAGTTGAATAAAAATCAAAA
>BPTQ01000003.1:6832659-6842773 GCA_019973895.1 Chrysanthemum seticuspe | reverse complement strand
ACTACTCACAGATTTATGAGTAGTCAAAACATGTTTTATTTGACGTTTAAGTAGACTTTTGTGAGTCTTTGTGTAGTTTTACTAGTTTTATAGTGTTTAGTCACAAAATACACAAAATTTAAGTTTGATATTTTGATCATTTTGATGTGTTTCTGAGTGTTTTCAGATGAATTTGCAGTTTATTTTGTACAAAAATGATGAGTATTTACACACTCATCAATCCCCCACACTGAGATATTGCTAGTCCCTAGCAATGATTTGAGAAAACATAATGGATTTTAAACTCTTTACCAAAAGCCATTACTTCTGGAGTAGCCAAATGTTTCAGTTCAAGTAAGAACCATGGTACATCGATAACCATGTGATTTTGAGCAAACCACCAGCTTCCAACGGATTTGATTTTGTCTTTACCAGAAGCCGTACCCTTCTGGACTAGCCAACTCTTAGATAAATTATCAATATTATCTTTGGTGAGTCGATTACCAATTATGGTTTTTCCACTGCCTTTACCACAAGCCATAATCTTGCGGGCTAGCCAACTCTTCACTTTTTAGGATATGGTGAGTTGAATACCATACAATTTTGGGCAAATTGCAAGCCGTCAACGGATTTGAGAAATCTTTACCAAGAGCCGTTTGCTCCTGGATTAGCCAATCCTTTTGTCTTACAGACATGGCGGACTGATAACCAAATGAGAAAGTGTAAAACACTTACTCCAAAAAAAAATTTTGGCCAAAAACGGGGGAATTGGGCGGTATATTTTCATGACAAAATTCGTGAGAATCCCCCCCACACTTAGAAATGAGTATTGCCCTCAATATTCAAAGTACCGGCGGTTATGCCGAAACAAAGAACGTAAAAGGGAAATACTACGGCCATTATTTAGAATTTTTTTTTTTTTTTTTTTTTTTTGAAACATGTGGGCAACCCCCCCACACTAGGGTGGTAGAAAGAGGTGAGAAGACAGAAATATGGGTGAAAACCCATATGGCATGCTACTGTTTTTGATTCCCGAGTCGCTAGCTTGACTCGACCCCGAATTCATTTGTTCATGGGGAAAGTGACGTGGAAAACCAATCTCGATCGGACTTTCGTTCACAATGTTAATGCACATATGAACATCAGAAAGTTCCACTCCGACGAGATATAACCGCGGTATTGTTTAATAGTAGAAACTATAAAGGATGATACCGGGGTCAAAGATGGTGTCCTCATTCCCGAAAGAGAAAAGGGAAAGAGCAACCACACCATCTGTGAAGAATGGAACAAAGATATGCATGATAATGCAAGTCCATTCCTCAGCAGAGAGAAGCAAATCACCAGTTTTGACATCTTTAAGCTTAAACTTGAAGCTTAGATGGTGATTGTCAAGAAGATGTCCGGGAGGGAGGGTGGGAAATGGTTCTTCAATCAATAGACTTTCCAGAAAAAGGATGTCTCCCTCCGGATCAAGGTAAGTGTTATCAATTCCCATTGGAATTGACTCATCACAAAGAAAGGCCTCGACTTTATTCCAAAAGTTGTCATCCTCCTCATCAAGAATGAGAGAAGGGATGGAAGAGTCGGGAATAAGACTAGAAGATGATGGATTATTTTTGAGCAATTCATCAATGGGAAGAATGTCTCCCATTGGATCACAAACATCATCATCCAACTCAGATGAAACTGAAGAAAGTTTGGTTTCATCCACAGACTTAACAATCTCGATGCGACAAACTGATGCCGGAGGTGGGACAAGTGGTGTGCTCTTAGAGCTAGCAGTTTCCACCACTTCCGATGAAGTCTCCGATTCTAGATCATCGTCATCATCAAGAACACTCTTGACTTCCCTGGTACAGCTTTCAAACCATTTGTTTGAACCAGGGGTAATTTTCAAAGCTTTGAGCTCAGCACGTTTTTGGTGAACACTCTTAACCCTGAAATTTGAGAGTGTTGCATTGATTCTTTCAGATTTTTGATCGATTGTGGCAACACTCTGTTTGTATAGAGGTTTGGAGTTCTGGTTGATATTCAATGTGAGCTCTTCGTTGTCAACCCGTATGGTCAACTCTTCCGCAAACACATCAATCAGAGCGCGACTCGTTCTTAAGAAAGCTCTCCCTAAGATGAGGGGAACTCTAGGATCTGCATCGAAGTCTACTACAACAAAGTCAGCATGAAAGTGAAACTTTCCCACTTTCATCACGACATCCTCGGCTATCCCAAGTGGACGAGTTACGGTACGATCCGCTAGCTCGAGTGTCATACGAGTGGATGAAAGTTCAGGAAGAGACAGTTTCTTCCACACTGAGAGAGGCATGAGGTTAATGCTAGCGCCAAGATCGGCCAAGGCGGAGCATTGAAACATCCCCAAGAAATCACACGGGATTAAGAACCGGCCAGGGTCTTCAAGCTTTTCGGGAAGCTTGTTAAGAATGGCTGCTGAGCATTGCTCATTGAGAGGAGTTTTCGCCATCTCTGATAGCTTGTCTTTGTTGGTGAGTAAGCCTTTAAGCGTGGATGCAAATTTAGGCATTAGAACGAGAGCATCAACGAAGCTTATATCAAAGTGAAGCTCATTGAAGATTTGGAAGAATTTTTCCATTTTCTCTTTGTTTTTGTCTTTGAGCTTCTCATCATTCATTCTTGATGGGTAAGGAAGCTGACTAGACTTTTGAGCCGGGATGGAAGTGATTTCTGGCTCAAGATTTTTCTTCGGAACATCGGGTTCCGGACTTAAAACTTGGACTACCGAAGGTGGGACGTGTGCGGTACTTCGTGGGCTTGAATAATGCACCTTGTCCGTTGTCTCCTTGGTAACTTGACTAAATGCCACAGGAGGAGGGGGCATTGGAGTCGTAGGTCCATTGTGCGTCTTACCACTACGAGTGGTGACGGCTTTCAATTCGGCATTTGGATTGGTAATTGTATTGCTTGGGAGTCCTCCAGAAGATGGTGAAGCTTTGTTCATATTCATGTTCATGAAACTGCTCATCATATTCTTTAACTCATTTGTCTGCCGAGATAATGTGGTATCAATTTCCCTTTTTAGCTCACCTCTCATGTTATTGATCTGAGTTTGCATTGAACGCATGTTTGCCTCAGTCATTTTCATGAAGTCATTTGGCATGGGAGCTTGAGGAGGTGGTTGATAACTTTGATGATTAGGAGCTTGATATGGCTGAGGTTGGTTGAAATTGTTCCGGTTTTGATTGAAATTTGGAGGGTTATTGAAATTTTGCCCTTGATTCGGAACAAAGCGATTTTGATTGCCATGGTTTTGATTGCCATGGTTTTGCACAGGAGGAAAACCAGGTGGTGTCATACCGCTAGGTGCACGGTAGTGAGGATCAGCTTGTGGTCGGTATTGATTGTGGTTTACCGAAGCTACGGGAGCTTGGTAAAAGGAAGCATCGGTTGCTTGACAATCATAATACGCGTGTGGACCACTACAAGTTTCACGCACCTTGGTTACGGCTTTGACTGGTTCGGGCTTATGAATTTCGCTTTTGATTTCCTTTACCTCTTTTATCATACAATGGATGATGTCCGTTAGAGCAGCTATCGGAGCTGCTAACTCAGAAGAGTTACCGGATGAAGAAGCAGGAGTGTTCGGAACATTGACTTTGTTGCGAGAAAAAGGAACTTTTGATTTACTCTCGCAAATTTCAAGCACATCTTTAGGTTTACGATTCAAGATATTGCCACCCGCGGATGCGTTCAAAGAATCTTGATCATTACCGTTCAACCCATTGTAAAAGATATTGACTTGTTGAAGCTCCGTGAATTCATGATGGGGGCATTTCCTGAGGAGATCTTTGAATCTCTCCCATGCCTCTCCAAAATTTTCATCGAAATTTTGACGAAATCCAGAAATTTCATTTTTAAGATTAGTCGTCTTTGATGGAGGGAAGAAATAATTGACAAACTTTTGGACAAGATCCTCCCAAGTTTCGATGGATCGAGGGGGTTCTTTTTCCAGCCAAATCCTGGCTGCCCCCGCAAGTGAGAACGGAAATAGCATCAATTTGATCACCTGTTGTGGCACATCTTTGTAATTGAGAGTTGATGTCAAATGGTTGAACCAACGGATGTGTGCATACGGGTCTTCTCGATCAGACCCGCGGAATTGATTCGTAGACACAAGTTGGATTAAATGTGTCTTCAATTCGAAGTGATCAGAATTGATTACCGGTAAGACAATGGCATCTCCATAACCCTCGGTGGGTGCCTGGAGCATTTCCGCCATGGTACGTTCGTCTGCCATACTGTTGCTCGAAATAGTACGAATCTCGGGTTCGACTATTTGGGCAGCACGCCTACGAGAACGTCTTCTTGGAATTTCTGCTAGATCACGCAAAGGACTCAATGATCTAGAAGAACGAGTGCGCATGCACTAGAGATAACTCTAAGGGATCTCAGAGTTAAGAAGAGAAAATGAATTATGAAAATCTTTCAGATGAGAATGAGAATTATGAAGACGTTTTGTAAAAATGGTGGTGAGAAGAATCTTTTGGGTTTTCTGGTTCTGAAACGTCGATATCACAACAAAATCAATTAACACAAGATCGAGGCAAAACAACAGTGAACTTAACCAATAATCCAAGATGAATGGCTTCTTTGAAAAAGGTACACCAATCACAATGGACACAAAGGCAAGTTTTAAATCTTTAGTTCGGGAACTTATTATGGTCGCACCCCCAGTTAGGTAGTGCACTGCCTTGGTTTTCGGTGGTAATCTTTTAAGTTGTTTATTATTAAGAAAACGACGAATCTTTTTGTATTTTTATTATTTGATACATATATAGAAACAAAAGAGAAAATATTTTTGTGTTTTATACGTTTTTGGATGTTTTTGGGTTTTTGGATTTTTTAGAAGAAAATATGGATATATATATATACAGAGATGGATGATATAAACAAATGAGTGAGGACTCAAACAACTAATCTGCTAAACGTAAGACTATTAGCACTGCTCCCCGGCAGCGGAATTGAACAGCTTAAGCACGAAATCAATGAAAATCAGGGGAGTATAGTGTTTCCCCGGGTCGTTATGTCCCAGCGAGCTATGCAATGGATTATCAAACGTATAGTGATCGGGAGATTTGAACGGAAAAGAGATTGGTGAATTAATTATAACTACAGAAAAGCCAACAAATTACAACGGCTTAAATGCAAATTAAAGGAAATTAAAAAGATAAAATATATTAAATAAATGCTATCACTATTATTAAAATTGATGAACGTTTAAAACTTAAAACTTAAAACTTACGTTTAAAATAAAATTACGTAAACGTACAAAATAAAAAGTGAGATCTAAGAAATAAAAGTCCTAAAAATATGAAAATGACATTTTTACAAACCTAATGATAAAAGAAAATTTATAGAAAAAGAAAATTAATTTTATAACTAATTATCTAATTATTATAAATTAAAAACTATTTTTAACTATTTAATAATAGCCTAAAATACAAGAAATTATGAAATAAAGCTAGAAAAATAAAATTATGACTTAGAAAAATCTAAAATATTATAAAAGTTATTTTAAAACTGAAAATATATTTTTTAGACTTTTTAAATAATTATTATTAATTAAAAACTAATTTAAACTAATTAAAATTAAGAAAAATAACAAATGAACAGTAAAAATTATGAAACTTTACAGGAAAATCTAAAATATTATTCTAATCATGGGAAAAATATAAAAAGTTAGATAAGCCTACTAATAAGCTGAATTGGACAAATAAGCAGTTTGAATAAGCACTTGAAATAAGCTAAAAGCTAACTATAAGCTACCATAAGCTACTAAAGCCTAAATCTAACCTAAAACGAGCTAATGCAACTGATTGGGAAGTAAAAAGCACAAGCTACAGAAAAAAAACTCGCGACCAGATTTTAATAACTATAGGCAAAACGGCCTCCAAGGCCCTACTTTAAGCACTAATTAAGCTAGCTAGAAAAATTCCTAAAAATAAACTAAAATGGCCATGATGTAGATCACCAACCAAAGATCTTGTATCCCAAATTTGAGCTCAAATGTACTTATAATAAATCCGTGAAAATTCCACAAAGTTTGGCGAAAATCACGTTGCAAAAACAATAACCCAACACCCCTTAACAGTTTTGAAGCAAATAAGCACTACAAAGAACTCGAATGAGCAGATGGTTATTGGATGAGAGTGTGGGGCGTTGGTGTTGCACTGACCCTAGGTTCGAACCTGGTCAGGTGCACTTTTTCTTCTTTTAATTTTTAATTTTTCTCTTTTGGAAACAAGCTAAGCTATTTAACAAAAATTGAACTTGAAAATAAGCTGTAAACAAGCTGTGAGAACAGCTTCTTGGGGCAGCAGACCTGAATGCGAGGGATGCTGGTTAGGGGACACAAATAAGCTTGCAAAGGCTTCTAATAAGCTACACCTTAAATAGCACTTAATCTAAATTTTCTAGAAGCTATAAAAGGAGACTGAAATACGTATTTGAGAAGGAGAATAAGCAACAAAAAACAACCTGCAGCCGCTGTAGTTGCAGTTTGCTGTTTATACGACAGTCCCAAATTGGGTTTTTTTTTAAAGCTTATTAATGAGCCACTAAAGGACTCCTAAAGGCGCAAAAACTGAAACATGCTAGGTTTGACTACAAGCCACTAAAGGAACTATAACGCAGCTAGATAAGAGCTAGTATGAAGCTGTTAAAGAGATAGCAATGGGCATTGGAGTTGGAAAGGTCAAATGGACGGCACAGCCAAACACTCTCTTTGTTACCGGTAAGTTCTAATGATAAGCAAAATAAAATCGCAACCTACCTAACATGTGAACTAATAAGCTACAATAAATAATAAAAACAACTAAAGAAATAATGGGACAGGGAAAATAGCAGTTGACAGATATTAACTAATGGGAGTTCTAAACTAAGAAAATGAGAGATGAGCTTTAAAACAAATAAAAAAAAAATACTTAGGCTAATAAAGTTCTAATCTATTCTGCATTAACTGATGAGCATTATACAAAAATAAGCAAAAAGAATCCACCTGATAAGCGCAAAGAAAGGGGAAACTTAGCTGCTATGATCTAAACGGCTGAAACAGCTCACGAGCGACTGTTTGGAGCTTTTTTAGACCGTGCTACAGAAGGAATAAGCTCTTAAACTTATGCATAGTCCAAGTTCACCAAGCACCAAACCCTTTGCCCAAATGTCCAGCTTCTGAGGAGCTTGCGGCAAGCTGAAAAACGAGCTGCAATAATGAGCTGGGGGCCTGTTCTGCTGCAATATGATGAAGTTTCCAAAAAGCTGAATTTGAGAGATTAACAAGCTTGTTAAAGCTTGTTAAGGTGCTAAGGAAAAGAGGCCGTGGGAACTGATCTTACAAACGGCTTGAACACTATTCTCGGAGTCAAAGTGGGTCAAACGTGAGACTTGACCCAGCAAACAGGTTGTTCCAAACAACCCTTTTGGGACAGAATTTCTAACAGTTTTGGAACCAGAGTAACATGTAAATTATCATAGAATTCAAAACACTAAGGCACAAAGAAGATTGCATAAACTTGACTGGAATTGAAAACTGAATTGAAACTAAATTTTTAACTAAAAAAAAAGGAAAACAACTAACTACTAAAACTAAAAAACTAACTACTTAAACAAGACCTTGAATTAAACTTGAGAAACAGATTAAATTGATGAAATAACTTGATGTGAATACAATGGAACAGAAAACTACATCTTAGAACATTAATTAAGCTTAATTAATAAAAAAACGACATACAAATTTTATTAAAAATTAACTACTTCTCAAAGTTGCTTCTTTCTTCCCTTTTTATAGTCCCACTAGTCTCTTCTCACATATCTGAATAAATCCCACCATAAATCCTGACCCTTGGATCCTTTGAAGCTCATCTTGACCATACATTCATTTTGGCGGGAAATGAGATTTTTGGCAGTTTAGGAGATTGAGTGAGGAGAGGGGTGAGATGATAATGATTCTTGGAGTGTAGTGTTTGGAGGGGGGGACAGGATTGGGGATAAGGTGAGGAGGGTGGAGTGTGCAGGGAAGATTGCAGAGAAGGTGGGGGAGGAGATGGATGGCGCCAAAAGGGTGGTGTTTGACCAAGTTGTTGACCGGCTATTAATATAAAAAGGGGGTCCAAAAGTGGTTATTGACAGGGGTCAATGCTTATGAAAGGGTCCAAAATTAGGTTTAAGGTTTTAATAATTAGAGGGACCAATTGTGTAAATCTGAAAATTGCAAGGACCATTACTGCCAATTCTGCCAAGATGCTCCAAGGACTAAAAGTGATAATCTTCAAAAGTACAGGGACCAAAATTGCCATTTCCCAATTTTCCAGGGGCCATTTCTGCCAAATTTGAAACTTGAAGGATCATTTTTGTAATTTTCTCAAACTTTTTATTTTGATGCGCGCAGAACCGTCAAGTTTTCTCACGCAAGCGTAAGAAACTTAAAACAGCTCAAGCACGAATGCAATGAAGATCAGGGGAGCATAGTGTTTCCCCGGGTCGTTATGTCCCAGCGAGCTATGCAATGGATCATCAAACGTTTAGTGATCGCGAGATTTGAACGGAAAAGGAGATTTGATGATTATTAAAACTACAGAAAAAGCCAACACATTAAAACGGCTTAAATGCAAATTAAAGGAAATTAAAAAGATAAAATCTATTAAATAAACGCTATCACTATATTTAAAGTGATGAACGTTTAAAACTTAAAACTTACGTTTAAAATAAAATCTACGTAAACGTACAAATAAAAACGTGAAACTTACACAATATAAATCCTAAAAATATGAAAAATACATTTTTACAATCCTAATGATAAAAGAAAATTTTTAGAAAAAGAAAATTATTTTTATAACTATTTAATTAATTATTATTAATTAAAAACTATTTTAAACTATTTAATAATACTCTAAAATAAAAGAAAATATGAAATAAGACTAGAAAAATAAAATTAAGATTTAGAAAAATCTAAAATATGATAAAACTAATTTTAAAATTGAAAATATATTTTTTTAGACTTTTTATATATTTATTACTAATTAATTACTATTTAAAACTAATTTAAATTGTGAAAAATACCAAATAAAAGGAGAAAAATAGGGAAAAATGTTTTTTATGCTTTTTATATTTATCTTAAACTATTAAAATTGAAAATTTATTTTTTTGGAACTTTTTCTCAATTAGTTGCAATTAAAGCTAATTTAAAATGATTAAAAACTGATTTTATTTAATAAAAATACCAAACAGTAACTAAAAATTATGAAAATTTCAGGGAAATTCTAAAATATTATTCTAAAGATGAGAAAAATAGAAAAACCAGGGCTTATGTGAAGGAAATGAAAGCTGCAATGTAAACTACTCTAAAATAAGCACTTTTTAATAAGCTAACAAGCACAAAAGCACACCAACTGATCAAATAAGCTAAACTATACTAAAACTAATCTAAGGCAACCTAAAGCAACTATCCCTAACACCTAAATAAGCATATAACCAGAATAAGCTAACTGTTGCAATAAGCAAAACAGTGATTCCACCCCTACTGTTTGAGCACTCTTAACTGCTTAATCAATAAGCTAACATGAAAAACAAAAGTTGAGATATCAACACCACCTGGCAGAGAGCATTTTTCCAAAATTACAGCTAATGAAGACCAGTAATGAAGCAGTGGAAGATCAAACAAAAATGGCACAAACTGATGCAGCAGGACTGCTGCAGAGTTGAAAACAAAAAGTACAATCGAATAACTAATTCGTCAATTCTCACGAGTTTGTCATCCCCACCTTAGTGACAAAACGAATAACGTTGTCAATCGAATAAGACCAATATACGAATAAATCCACAATCCCTATCAACGAAATCCAACGGAATCTAATCAAAATCATATCAAATCGAATAAACTAGTCAACCACACGAAAACACGAACAATCGAATAATTTTTCACGAATAAAATCTCATCAAATGTAACGTCGAAAGTAAAGGAAGTGTATTCGGGACCAAAAAGATAAAAAGAGTAGAAATCTTATTATAAAATCTTAAAGGGACTTTAAAAGTATTAAAAATCAATGACAAACCATAAAAATAATTTATTTTAGTCAAAAATTAGTAAAATTTAATCGAAATTAACGTT
>BPTQ01000003.1:6756056-6827275 GCA_019973895.1 Chrysanthemum seticuspe | reverse complement strand
AACTAAGGAGGGCTTGGTGGATTGAAAATAAAGAGGCAAGTGTTTTGGCATTGTCTACTATTTTCCCGCTGTCGGGCCCTCTCTTACATTCAAATGGTTCCTAATTTTATAGAAACCTAGCAAATACAGGACCGCTCCGCACTATAAGGTGTATGTTACTGAACACTTACGACTTTACTATATCTTACATGTTTTTGTCTAGGGCTTTTGTTTCTTTGAACTCACTTTTTATTTTTTGCGTTTACGTAATTTTTATTTAAACGTACGTTTTAGGTTTGCAACGTTCATCACTTTAAATATAGTGATAGCGTTTATTTAATAGATTTTATCTTTTAAATTTTTAGGTTTCTGATTGTACGTTTTTATTAACGTAGCTGTGACAGAGCTATTACTATTCACATTCCTAGTGTTAGTCAATCAGATTCCTGTTTTTGTACATTCTATATCATTTCAGCATTCACAAGTCATTGTATGTGGAATATCACGCCTCGCCAGGACATAAACGATCCAAAGATATTTTAATCCTTGGTAAACTTACATTCTCTCCCGGGCTGTCGCCCTTTTATCATCTGTTACGGTTTTGTGAACGGAGAAATAAAAGTTAGGTGGTTCGGGAGGAATCAATATATATATATATATATATATATATATATATATATATATATATATATATATATATATATCACAAAAGATCACTTCAACCAAATTTTCGTATAACCCAATCTAAATAGCCCAAACGAGAAAGGCCCAACTAAATCTCACTTCAACCTTAAAAACTGAAGCCACCTTTGCGCAATGTTCTAAAGTTTCATAAACAAGAAAAAAGAAAAGAAACTTAAAGAAACTGAAAATCAAACGTTCTTGAGTTTTTTTTGGGGAGGAAAGTGGTGAGAAAAGAAATGATTGAGGAAGGAAAGTGTGTGTGATTTTGGTTAAAAATATTTCCGCCCAAAAAACACGTACAAAGTATACTCTTTTCCACCTTCTTAACACATCTAAACCAAAACTCGGCTACCAACCAAACTCAAACACACAAATATGGTTTCTTTCTGTATTGGAAGTTGGTTTAAGATCTTTACAAAAGGTCGTACTTTGTTGTTATTTTGTTTCAAGATCGATGAAGTATCACACTCAGGTGTTGTGCTTTTGTTGCTTTCTTGAGAAGATTGTTTCTTTTTACTGTTGTCTACCCGAGATGGGTATTAACGTTGTAAAGATGTTGTTTGTGGTTGTTAGTTTTGGTTAAATATTCTTTTTTTCTCCAACAATCTATATTTTTAAAAGACTTTGACTAAGATCCGAGGTTATTGTTACATATGGTGACTTGTGACTTCGGATTAAGTCTCTCGCAACTTGTGGGTTAATCTGACAATTCCTCTAGTTAGTCTTGTAACAAAGTTTGAGTGTCTAGATCTTGTTAAGATAAACAAGATTTATTTAAAAAAAAATCGAATTTTCAAAATTCCTCTAAATATGTCAAAAAAAAAATAAAAAATAAAAAAAATAAATAAAAATTTAAAGCTTTTAATAAATACTGTAACATTTAAGCTTTAGCTGTACAAACTTTGAGTTTGAACTTCTGATTTTGGTAAACACGATATGATTTTAATGACTTTAGCTTGTAAGAAAATTGTACACATAGAAATCAGATAAAAACATTTTTAATTGTTGAGTTAGCACAAACTTGATGTCTAAAAAACTGTTTATGGATGTATTTTGGTCAGAAACAAAACCGGACATTTTTTTCTTATAAAGGCTGGTTTATAAAATTCATACTCGGGTTGAGATTTTTATTCCTCGAGTCACTCAAAGTATCAAATAAGGGTCAGGTTTAACTAACGTAGGTTCGAGTTGATCTGATTCTCACTTAAACAAAAGTTTTTTATTTTGTTTTTTAAAGATTGTCTACTTAAAAATAGACATTTTACTTTCATTTTTGAAATAAGAAAAATATGAAAAATACTACAATTTTTTCTTTATTTTACTTCTCTTTATGTAAAGAGAATTGCTTGGGACACTTAAAATTTTTATTGGTACACTCCTTATACAAGCACTTAAAGCTTAAGTACAACCATTGAATGCTTACAATGGAGATAAAGAGGAGTAACAATAAAATTTTTAAGTATAGCCATTTAATGCCCAACAATATTGTCTCTCTCTCAAACAAACACCCACTCACACACACACACACACACTCCCGCCCAAATTCACCCTCCTATCAAATCATTCGTATACCCTAGTTTCAACAGAACAATCGGTACGTTTAAATCTGTTAATCACTTATGGTTGATCTACTCAATTTCGTTTTTAGATTGTATAAATGGCTGTTGATGATAAGCTGCATAAAAGTTCATTCAGGTAATTTTCTATTAATTTTTCTTATTTTTATTAATTCTAAGTTAAATATTATGAATTAGAGTTTAATTTTTCATCCATGTGTTTTTGTGAGATTATTAATTTTTATTAATTTCGATTTGGGTTAAAGATTATGAATTAAGGGTTAATTTTTACAAACATTATGAATTAGAGGTTAAATATTAGTAGGGGTTAAATATTAGGGGTTAGGGGTTAATTTTTACAAACATTATGAATTAGGGGTTAAATATTATTAGGGGTAAAATATTATTATTTTTTATTAATTTTGATTTAGGTTAAATATTATGAATTAGAGATTATTTTTTACAAACATTACAAACATTATGAATGGGGTTAAAATATTATTAATTTTTATTAATTTTAATTTAGGTTAAATATTATGAATTAGGGGTTAATTCGTCAGGTTGTTATTTTTACAAACATGTTTCTGTGAGATTATTACAGTAATTTATATTAATTTTGATTTATGTTAATTTTATGAATTAGGGCTTAATTTTTCATCGGTCGAATTTATGTTAATTTGTTTTTCTAAGTGTTGGCTTCAAAAGTTATTTGTAATTTCTGTTTTAAAAGTATTGTAATCAGCTTTTAGTTTAATAAAATTCCTTTTCCTTTTAATTAGTGTGCAAATTTACATTTCAACTTTTTATTATTGTTTACTATTTGTTGTTCAGCTATCACTCTTGCTTATTAAGCTCTTATTTAGTTCAATATTAGCTTTTACAAAGTTATTTAGTTTATTTCTGATTTACAAAAGCAAAAACCAAAAAAATACAAAAATCCTTTAAAAATACAAAAATACTTCAAAGTTAGTTTTAAAAGCTTTCATAAGCTCTTATTCTGTTCCTATAAGCTTATATAAGCTCCTCATAGCTTTTTGTAAGCTTAGATTTATTTAAGCCTGTTTTAATTTCAAAAGTCCAAAAAAAGGCAACAAAAGTCAACTGTGAGGTCAAATTAGAAAGTAAGTCTGACTTGGAAAGGCTTATTGCTTTTTACTAGCTTGTTTTAGACAAGCTAGAGCTTGTAGTTGCCCTTAATTGGGAACCTATGTTCAGCTGAGCTCTTAAGTGAGTTTTGTAGTTTAAATTTTAGCTTAAAATTGTATTTTCAAGTTTAGTAGTATAAATATGTCATTTATAGCTTAATTCTGTTCTTTATAGCTTAATTTGATCATATAGTTGCTTGTTTGAGTATATCTTATATTATCTTAGCTTATTGCACTTTAGTTCATGAATTCTATCTAATGAAGGGGTCTTTGGGATAGTAGGATTGTTTAAGTAAAAATCAGTTTAAGTCAAAAGAGATTTGTGAATTCAGTTTTTATTGAGTGTAAAATGATGTTTAGAATGTAATTTTACCATTGGTTTCAAGTTTTGGTTCAATATTTTGGTCTCTCATAAGTGAATTGTGACTGCACAATCTGTCATCTCAGATTGTGCAAGTTGGTAGTAGTTAAGCTAAAGTCAGTGTTTAAATCAGATTTTAGTCCATTAGTGTTAGTGGTGTCAAAAGTTTTTTTGTCACAGTTGCAATTTACAAATTTCCTTAAGTCATTAAGCATCACATAATCTGTTTCTGTAGCAGTCCATTATCAGATAGATTTCAGCTTGTTTTTAAGTCATATAAGCTTAGCAATTGAAGTTTTTAACTCTTTAATGGTCAATGTCAAGCTGTTTTTAACTGGTTTGAGGTTTGGAGGTCAATTTTTAGCATAAATTTGTGTTCAAAAGAGTTGTCTCACCAAAGATTTTACAAAATTTATGCATAACTGTTAGACTGCTGTCCCTTATCCTTCATTTTTCCAAGCTTGTAAAAAGCTCAAATAAGCTTTCTATGGTCTAAAAATTGGAAGATAAGCTCTTGGATAGTCCATCTTTAGTTTTTAATTAGTTTGAACCTTTAGCTTCTTGTCTATAAGCTAGTGCATAAGCTCAAACTGAGCTGTTCAGGGCTGTTAGACATATCTTAGTCTTTCATTAGTGCTTATTTAGATCTCAGATTTTTGATATCGTTTTGTGCTTATATGTGGTCTCCAGTAGCTTATTAGTTTAGTTTCAGTGATAATATAGCTTAATCTTAGCTTAAGAGTAGCTTGTGTTCAAATTTAAAGCTAATCAATTAGTTGTCTCTTCTTAGTTTTGTTAACTATGATTAAATGTTCTAAATTATTTGTGATGTTTTACTTATCTATGAATTTGTTAATAGTGACGGAAGAGTTAATATGAAGGAAAAGCCTCTTTCAAGGTCAGCTGCAGCCTGTTTAGAGGAACCAAGCGGTCGTAAGAAGGAAAACCAAAACCATGGCACCTCTTCTACGTCTTCTGCAGCAGGCAATGAGGACATTGGTAAGGAGCCAAAATAGAATTGTGTACATTATTTTTAACACGTTTTTTATTTGAACGAGTTCAGAATCTTTTTACTTTATTAATTTGTGCCATTTGGTTTCTTTATTTCAGTTAACACGATCAAATCTTATGAGCCGCCGTTGTTTGTGACTACCCAACAAAAGAATAAAAAGCTTGATTTAGCTTCAACTAAAATAAAAAAGTTACAGGCTCATAAGGTAGACGGCATTCAGTGGCTATGGGAGCTTCATTGTAGAGGTCTAGGTTCAGGTGGGATAGTTGGAGACGATATAGGAGTTGGAAAAACTTTTAAGCTCTGTATCTTTATTCTATCTCTTTTTCAATCAAATTTGATCAATAAGGTACTTATAGTATCTCCGAGCACATTACTCAAACAGATACCAAAGTAATATGTTAAACATCAAACGATTCACAACTGTAGTGTCAAAATCAGGTCAAATAGCGCTGCAAGAAGTGTCGAAATCATTAGACATGAGGCTCGGATAGGCTAACAATCGAAGAAAAAGGATGCATCCGCCATGGCTGCAACCATCATGGGTTGCCCTGCCAAGATGCGGATAATCTCATCTTCTTCAAAGCCGTTCGTACCCATGACAACCAATATCACCAAACACTAATTGAAAGCGCAATAAGCAAATTATAAGTATGATAATTATTATACCAAACACCAACAGAACTGCATATGTGTAGCAGACATAATACATCTTCCCAAACACACAGCTGCAAAGCATGAGCAAAGCGAAGTCTTATAGTAATAATTAATGAATCAAGATTACATCTGAAGATAACAATGCAAGTAAAGTAGTAAACCCTTACTATTTGTCTACAAAATGCCCCTTGGATAAAACACCAAAACTATATTCTAGAACAAAGACATGATACCACAATGTTTTTATTTATCTACACTCGTCTAATCTCCAATTACTGCAATTCTTGATCAATAAAGATGAAACTATATTGTTGAAGGTATTTTTTATCACAAATAATTGATGCACCTACCTCTAAGATAACATATACCCGGCAGGAAAAACCATGGGGACCAAAAGAAAGGTGAGACTGTAGCCAGTAACAAATGGCAAACGCACATCCACAAACGCAATAAAAAAATACCTCCACTCACAATCGCCTGTGTACTACCAAGGAAACCCATTTTTGTCGGAGCAGAGGATCGCCGGATTTTTTAACACACCTACACCCGGTTGGATCTGAAACGTAAAGAGGAGATGTGAGTGCTAATGAATACCCCGGGTCGGGTATCATCATAGATATACCCTAATGGGCTCCGCCAAAAGGGTCCGAAAAAAATAAAATCCTACCTTGCATTGTTCATTTTAAGCCCAATGAATGTAATATATACTAATGTTGCCTCCAAGATTACAAAAGGGGTGTTTGTGTTGGTTATAATGGCTCAGCCGAGCTTGTGGGTTTTGGCCAAAGTAACAATGGGCCAAGTGGTGGATGAAGAAGAGACAAAGGATGTGTTGGAGTAAACCAAAGGGACAAGGCCCAATATTAAATTAATAGGGTGCGTTTGGTTATAAACCGACCCAAGAAAAGAAAAAGGAAAAGAAAAATAAAATTAGAGAAAAATAAAAATAGAGTGAATTATAATTATAGGTTTAATTGTGAATGAAAAGTATTTGCCGTGATGAGTCATTTTAGGAATACATGTCGGTTTTCAAATGTAACTCGTGGTAGTGTGTTATGCGACAGTTTGTAACTCAAAGAAAAAAAGAAATAATGATGCTAATTTATCATTGATTCGTATTAACGTTCAATAATTTCAAGTTTATTTTATGGGGCTCACATATGGTGTCCTTGTTCTCTAAACACAGCTACGTGTATGGCACTACATAATGTAAGGGCTTACAGAAGTGCCATGTCTTTCGAGTATGCTTTATCTATCTGTTATAATTATCTTCAACGCATTTGTCATTGTTGTTCAAACATCGTACTAAAAAATTCTGGAAGTGATAAGCGTATAGTTCTTAGTCTTTCGCAATTAGTTTGGTTCCGGTGGCTTTTTTATAAACGCTTTTGTTGTTCAACTCATAAGTGGGATTGTTTGCTTTGAATTTATTTGGTTATTTTTTGATGGTTTATAACTTTATATATTTTTATCTCTTAAATGTATTAACTCTTTGTGTCAAATATGATCAACTTATTTTGTGGAACTTTCATGATTTAGCGAAGTCTTGAACACATGACACTAATGAATGTTTAACTATGCTCGAGTTTCATTCTTCAAACCCCACGGCTGTTATCACTTTCACTTCCATGTTCTAATTCTTAGAAATGTTTCTTGAAACTAAAAATAGTACCCTTTTTCCAAATTATGATTAATTCAATTTACTTTTATGTAACAACCTTGATAGTTAGCTATAATTTATTTTAAATGTTCCATCTGCATAAGCCTATAATTGTCGAAGCAAAACTTCCCAACACAGAAGAGAGTGAAGGTTCATATATAGGGGTGAAGTCATAAGATTTACGAGGGAACAAGGGACACCGACAGAAGAGGTATTACCTTTTTTAAAAAGATTTATGACGTTGTGTGAGATTTTGTGCACTAATAAACAACATATTTAAGTAACTTAAAGGCTGTATGTTGGAGTTAAGTTGCATAATCCAAAGGCAAATTTTATACTTAATCTTATCAAACGGATTTCTTGTAACGTGTTTGAGGTTATTGTAACGTGCTTGAGGTTTTGTTGAATTAATATTTGGAGTTTGTATTATTCTTCAAGAAATATTTACCTAACTGATACGTGTTTTCGTTAGGCAATACACTAGAGTTGTAACCTTAACCAAGAAGAGTAAAACCTGCTTATTGGGGTTGTTTAGGATTCCTTATTAAATGAGTGCTTATAGAGGCTCTTTGGGATTACTTATGAAACTGCTTATAGGGGCTGTATGAAATTGCTTATTAGATTAACTACATTTAAGTGCTATTTAGAAAATCTTATTGAAACCCCTCGAGTCAATAACAAAGTTTAATGGTATTACTAGCGAAGAACTGACCCTACAATCACTATCCTACAACTCAAGTTAACTTTATTAGCTTGCAGTCTCATGAAATTCTTTACATAATCTCCACAATAGGGGTGGGCAAACGATCCGAACTGACAGGATCGACTGACGGACCGACCGAGACCGGACAGGACCGACCACATTCGGTTCGGTCCTCGGTCTAGGCTTTTGGGCTAATTCGGTCCTCGGTCCGGTCAGTCCGGTCCTGTCCGAACCACAAACCGACTATTTTGGCCTTGTTGGACTGGACCGACCGAGACCGGACCGGACCGACCACATTCGGTCTGGTCCTCGGTCTAGGCTTTTGGCTAATTCGGTCCTCGGTCTTGGCGGTCCAGTCCAGTCCGGGACCGATGCTCACCCCTACTCCACAATTTCATAAATACAGGTAGGCCCCATCCTAAGACATGACTAAAATTTAACTAGATGGACAGCGAGTCATCAATATATGCAGTTTTCATACTCGACTTTCAAGTGTATATTAGTTGGTGGAAAAAGTGTGGGTCATACACTTTGGTTAACACAAGGAATTTTTATTTGCTTACCTTTATTTTGGTGTTTACCAAAGGACAAATCTCTACCATCCATCTAGTTTAATCTAATGGTGGGAATTAACCTAAGATTTGTTAGATAAACATAAGTCCATGTTTTTTTCTTGTCTTTTTGTCTTTCTTTTTTATTCATATTTTTATATTTATTAAATTCACGTTTTTTTTTTTTTTTTTTTTTTTTTTTTTTTTTTTTTTTTTTTTTTTTTTTTTTTTTTTTTTTTTTTTTTTTTTTTTTGTGTTTTTTTCTTCGCTTTCATATGTTTTCGCCCGTTTTCATACGTTTTCACCCGTTTTCTTACGTTTTCATTCATTATTCATACGTTTTCGTCCGTTTTCATACTTGTTTTTACGCTTTCATACGTTTTTGTCCGTTTTCATACGTTTTCACCCGTTTTCTTACGTTTTCGTTCATTACATGATTTGGTCATGCTGTGAATGTCTGTTTTGTGTGCTGTGAATATTACATGATTTGGTCATGCTGTGAATGTTCATGATTTTATTGGAAATGAGAACTTAGTTACCGACATTGGTAAGTCAAAGTTTTGTGTGTCGTAATTGTATTGACCTGTTCACTGTGAGTTTTGTGTGCCGTAATTGATTTAGTTTATTCATTTCTGCTTCTTTATTTCCTTGTCGTTTTAGCCTATGTTCATGTAAAAATATGTATTAAACATATTTATTTAACAAAAAGTGATAAAATAATACACGTTTTTAAACTTATAAAAGCTTTAGGATGAAAAGTATCAAAGAGTTCAACGTAGAGGGGTTGAAGTTGAAATAGTTATGAAGGTTACAAGTTTTTAGAAAAATGCCAAGTTGTTCGAAATTGGGGGGTTGAAAAGGGAAGAATTTATTTAAGGTTTCAAAGCCTATAAAGGTTTTAAGAGAACTGATATGCACTTCTAAGTTGAGGGTCTAAATTTGCAAAGTCGCATAAGTTGTAAAAGTAAAAAAAATATGTGGCATCGCCACTGCTAGGAATAGAACCAAGAACCTCTCGCTTACAAACCGAAGACATAACCAACTGACCACTAGGCCTTCTTCTTAGACAATGCATCACATATATTTCTATCTAGTTCGTATTTGGGTTGGATTTTGGTTTGTATTTCGTAACAGCGTCGACCCTTTGTTCCATTCGTATTCCTTACGATTTTTTTTACAAAGAAGTGGTTAGTTTACAATGGTAAGACAAGAAGTGGTTATTTTGGCTTTTATATAACAATGTTACAAACCAGTTATAATAGGCTTTAGAGTTAATTGCGAAAATCGTCCCCTGGTTTACCGGGTATAACAAAAATCGTTCCTAAACTTTATTTTTAACGGATCTTCTCTCTGTAGTTTTGACCCGTAACGGGTTTGGTCTCTTGGCCATCTTTTCCGTTAGTTTGACCCTTAAAACTAAGGACCCTATGGTTTGTGGGGTGTAACAAATTTAGCCCATATTTTTTTTAATTACGTTTTCGTTCGTTTTCACCAGTTTTCTTACGGTTTTTAAAGCGTTTATTATCCGTTTTTATACATTTTTGTCCTTCTTTATACGTTTTTATCCGTTTCTCATACGGTTTCACACGTTTTTATACATTTTCATCTCTTTTTAAACATTTTCGTCCGTTTCTATACTTTTTCGTCCGTTTTTATTACTTTTTATATGTTTTTATACGTTTTCGCATTTTATCCGTTTTTCGTACGTTTTCACACGTTTTTATATGTTTTTCGTAAGTTTTTACACGTTTTTATACGTTTTAATCCCCTTTTAAACGTTTTCATCCGTTTTTATATAATTGCTTCCGTTTTCCTTACGTTTTTATCCGTTATGATACGTTTTTATCACCGCCGCCATCACCGTCCACCGCCACCACCACCGTCCGCCAACATGTGAAAAAAAAATCAAAAAAAGGAATTTAAAAAAAAAAATTAAAAAATAATTATCGATTTTTTTTAAATATTTAAAATTGAAAATAAAATAATAATTTTTTATTGATTTTTTTTAAATATTTTTAATTTAAAAAAAATAATTGTCGAAAATTTCTAAAATTTTTTAAAGAATTTTTAAAAAAATTGATTGGTTTTTTTTTTTTTTTTTTTTTTTTTTTTTTTTTTTTTTTTTTAAAAAAAACTCTATTTTCTAAAAAATTAAAAATTTTAAAAATATTAATTTGTCCAATTGTAATCAAATTTCTAAGTAGGCCCTTTTAGTTATACAAAAGTTATACTTTTAACTCAAAAGTTAAATATATTACAAATTTAATCCAAAGTTATATATAGTTACATTTTTCTACCCAAGTTTCGTAATATTTGTTTTTTTAGTCCAAAAATTAATAAGTTGTAAACTGTTATTTTCGCCAACTAATGAAATGTTCAGTAGCTTATTTTAAGCTTATTGGACTGCTTATACGGCTTAAAAGATTAATATTTTCGTTATTGGGCTTTAAGGGTTCGTTTAATGGCCCATTAATGTTTTTAAAGGTCTAAAGGTTTCCAAATCGATTTGGCTTTCACATGGACTGAGATTCGATCATTTTTAGCTTATTGAAACTACTTAGCAACTGCTTAATAAAGTGTTTGTTATCTTATTGGGCTTTTTAGGTCCAATCGGTAAGAGATTTAATGTGTAGAAACTGTTTCAAAGGGGTTTAGCTTTTAGGTTCAAAAGGGATCATGAGAGCTTTTTAAAGAAGCTTATTTACATAGCTTATTAGGCTAGCTTATGGACAATCGGGCTGGGCTTTCAGCCAAAGGTTGTACGTGTCCAAAACAATTTATCTGAGCCCGATCCTAAGTGAATTTCTATATTTAATCCGGTTTGAGTTAATATCCTAAGGGGGCGTTTGGTTGGGGCAATTTGAAGGATATTGGGGGCATTTGCATTTTAATTCCTTTCAAATGTCCTGTTTGGTAACTCAAAAGGGGGCATTTGAAGTAATTTACAATTTCTCGAATTGCCAAAACGGAGAGAATCAGAATGCCTCCAAAAAGTGAGAAATTTTAATTTACTTGAAAAAAAAATTTATAAACTTTTTTTCTTATTGTTATTTTATAAACTTTAAAATAGAATATTTATGAATTTTTTTATAAACTCTTTTTATAAATTTTTTATAAACTTTTTTTATAAATTTTTTATAAACTTTTTTTATAATTATTTTCATAAATTTCTTATAAATTTTTTATAAAGTTTTTTTATAAATCTTTTATAAACTTTTTTCATAAATTATTTATAAATTTTTTTTATAAACTTTTTTTTATAATTTTTTTATAAACTTTTTTTTTTAAAAAAATTTCTTATAAATATTTTATAAACTTTTTTTTTATAATTATTTTTATAAATTTCTTATAATTTTTTTATAAACTTTTTTTATAAACTTTTTTTTTAATAAATTTCTTATAAATTTTTTATAAACTTTTTTATAAATTTTTTATAAACTTTTTTTTTTATAATTATTTTTATAAATTTCTTATAATTTTTTTATAAACTTTTTTTATAAATTTTTTTATTAACTTTTTTCATAAATTATTTATAAACTTTTTTTAAAAAGTTTTTTTATAAATGTTTTTAATTTTTTTTTTATAATTTTTATTATAAACTTTTAAATAGAATATTTATGAAATTTATATTAAAAAAATAAAAAAATATTCATAAAATTCTGTCAACCAAACATGCGTGTATTTTAAATTCCAGAATTTTAAATTCTCATGAATTTAAATTTTCTAGAATTTAAAATTCCGTAATTTCAAATTACCCCAACCAAACGCCCCCTAAGTATAATATTGGTCGACAACACATAAAAATGTGCCTCAATAACTTGCCATACGCTATTATTAGTTACCTATATACATCACTTCATGCACTGCCACGCAACGATTTAGGATGCCACTTTTGATATAGATTGCTTAACGAGAGTAATGAAAATTTGAGGGCAAGCCTAGGTGGTACGTAGAGTATGACATAAACAAGATAACATGTGAATTGTTAGTATGCGTATGAAAATGAGTGAAGGACACTACACCACGAAAGTGGTGGGAAAGACGCATGTTACGACCAGGATCGAGGAAAGGATAACGTGGCTCGTTTAAAGGTTCAACCATTAACCAAGACCATCTTCTAGTCGACTTAAAAAGAAGCGTATGGAACCTTTTTGTTGGCCAGTTCTTCTCGTACAGCACCAAAGGAGAACAAAGGACTTGAGTTAATATTTATGAATGTGTTTTAGTTGTGTATGTAGATATGGAGAATAGGAGTTTATATTTTAGTTTGACACAAGTTGCAATCATTATTGGATGTGATGTGTGAGAGACTAGTATAGTCATGTGCTTGTTGAGAGTGTGTAAGAACTAGTACTTGTCAAGTTGGTTGAGATAGCATTTGCTCGATCATAGATAAGTTCCAAGGGGTTCAGTCTGGTTTGGTTTAGTTTTGATATAAAGCCACGAGAAGAAATACGTATCCAGTAAGCACTTGTGTCCAAGATACGAAGGGTTTCCAAGTGAGCCATACCTTTAATGTTTCCTGTGTACTTCGTTTATACGTATTCAAAATAGTTTCAAAATTTATTAAACTTGTTTCAAAACTCGAATAAGCACAAAGTGCTTATTTGTTCGTTATACATTAGAAATGTCATATTTTACATTCAACTCGATCCACATAAGCTTACTAACATTTTAAGAGATGGACAGATTATAGTATTCGAGTTCAAATAAGGTCTTGATGTCGTTTTAGAAATGTATGATACATGCAAACATGAAATAAGTATATGAGTGAGGAAAATATGTGAATATTAACATATGAAAACCAATGAAAAGTGAGTTTGTATGTACGTGTATGTATGTAAGTGATGTGTGTTTGTAGAAGTCAAAAGGTGTGACTGAGAATACATATATATAGCGAATGAAAATATGAAGCAACTTTCATCTTTAGTTTACAAAACTCGACAGTGATATACAACCATTTTCAAAGTTCAAATTGAGAAGATAAACAAGTGTAGAGGTGTAGTGCTCTTACAGTGATTGAAAGTGGGAGTTCGAATGAGAATGGAAGAAGGCCATGAAAACAAAGCAACCACCCACAATCCAAAGTATAACCCAAGTGTTTCTCTACTGAACCCAAGACTTATATCTTCCTCACCCTAGCTTCCAATATACCAAGAATGAGTTTGAGCTAGTGAATCACAAAATAAAAAGCTGTGAAGAAAAGGGTGGTGTGTCGTGGGGTTTATGAAAAGGTTTGTAAATCTACTTTACTGAGTAATAAGGATAATATATTATTATTTGTAAATTAATAGCAAATCGTAGTTTGTGATTTAGTATTAAAGTAACAACTTGGCAAGGTGATTTTAAGACGACTTGTAGGGTATTAGAAAACGATTTATTATTTATAGGATAATAGTGAAATCGCTGTTATATTTTGTGATATTTCGGTAAGACAACAATTAAATTATAAAATAAATCGTGAAATGATTCGTAAATAATTCATAGAGTAAATAAGAAAATAATTTATCAATTGCCTAATAGTAGAAATATTTGTAGTTCATTTTGTGATTTAGTGCCAAAGCTTGTTCATAAGGTTGTGGTAAACTTGTAGGGTAATTGTAACTTAGTTTACAAAATGTTAGCAAAAGTGTTTGTTCTCTAATGGAATAGAAACATAGTAGTGAATCGGTTTATTACATAGTAGTCCGTGAAGTGATTTGTACAAAAGTTTGTAGGACAATTTGAGAAAGGCTCATTGTTTATAAAATACCGGTAAGGTCAAAATTTTTGGTTCAGTGATGCAGTAGTACAACATTTGGTAGATTGACCGTAAAATGGTTGATTAGATGATTGATTACAATTTGTGTGTTAAAAAACGACACAGTTTACTATGTTATAAGGAGGAGTAGTTGAGCAAACTTTTGGTATTCTCTAAAGATAAGTTGAGGATTAGGTATCTGTTCCCACAAATAGTAGCTTGTGTTACAATTTAACTCGTGGTATTTCTCTAGATTGTTAAAAGTTTAGTAGTTCGCTCGTTATTTATGTTCAACGAGGGTTTCCCTTCGTAGATGTCGTAATGTGTCATTCCTAGAATGGCAAGGGATGTAATCCGACTCATCAATTGAGTACGAGTTTTGGGATAGAGGAGACACAATTATAGCAGTGAGTGACGAGGCAACCTCGATCTCAACGTTTGAGAGAATGATGATGGGACGAGAGGGTGAATACATGGTGTTGCAACGACCAAGTAATAGTAATTTAATATATAATAAGTATCGTTTAAATCTTTATGCATCATATGCTAAGCAAATCTCTATGCATGATGCCGATAAAAATGTAGGCACGAGGTGTAAAATAGTAAAGCGTAAAATGGTCGGTTTTTAGAGTGTAGGATTACAATGATGAAAGCATTCCATTTAGGAGAAAAATAATATAATAAGGAAGTATTGTGATGCCATTGTGTTATGGGGTGAAGTAAACCTTTATAATGTTTATGATTTTTAATATTCACGAATACACATGGAAATTTTACTATTTTATGTGAAATCAAGTAGGAAGTCAACCGGACATAACTCTATTATAACTATTCTCAGTGTTACAAAATTCACTTCTGAGTCGGACATATGTGCTTAAGCCCATTTGTCAAACAAGTTTACAAAAATACAAATTTCAACTTCGAGTTATAATAAAAGCCCCAGCTCCGGCTCCAACTCCAGCCCATTGCGCCAAGCTGAATAACACCCGATCAACAGTATAATACAGGTGACTACTACAATAGACACATAATCACGTTATTCTGTTTTAAAAACACATTCTGCACTGTTCAGTCCTTTTTCGCATCTATTAAGCATTTAGGGCTACATGTTTCTTTCTAAGATAGTAGTAGCATAACATCTTTGCTGCTAAAAACTATCTTGTCTAACCAGTTCGGATGTAAAATGTTTGTCAATTATGCTTTACCTAATTACAATAAAACGTAAGTGTTTGATCCCTAATAAAGCGCATTCTTCTTCCACTCTCAACTGCGAAAGAAAGGCGTTTTATTTTATTTTATTTATTTATTTATTTTTTTTTGTATGGTGACGTAAATTAATCAACAACGGTGAAGGGTGCATTAAACACTTTCTAGGGAAAACTATGTTCAGTGACAGAGCTTTACAGTGCTCATAAAGAACACATGTGGCCTCGACCCTCCACTTGTATCAACAGCTTTTGCTCAGGGGATTGAGCAAATGGTTCAGCTTGTAAGACACCGTGGCGTCTCAAATATTTTGAGATTGTTAAAAAGAGATTGGATATTTGACTAACAAAGAATAAATGGTTGAAGAATAATGATATATGACATGTGGTACTAGTAGACTGTAAGAGAACAATGAAACAAGGTGATGTATTTTTCATCTCCATGATTAGGGAGAATTGCTCTTTGAAATCCTTTTGAATCCCTTGCAGAACAAGATCCTTTGAATTTGGAGATGCATGGTGATGAAGTGGAGGACGATCCCGTCGTCTCTTTCTTGGCGTCTTCTTCTAAAACCAACAAGTCTATGGGAGATTTCAAAGTGGAAGGTTGCAACAAGAAGTAGTTAGTTATTTATGTTTATGGCATGTCATAAACATTATTTTCGTGTTAAGTTGATCGGCCCCTAAATATAATAATGAGAGGAATGGAAGAAGCAAATACCATTTATTATTGGGATTCTAACACTAACTGAAAATTAGAAAAAAGTCTAGTTTTCATAAATGGTGGTTATTCAGCTATCTCTCACCCAGTGCATAAACATACAATGATACAGCCTTCGATACGCAAATCCTTCTGCTCAAATAGCCAAATCTGAATCCGTGTTATCACAAACAAACCATAATGAATTAGAAATTAAAACGATGATAAATTATAAAAAACAAAGATGTAGAAAAAAAATACATCTTTCGGGGCTAATTCAATGGTTTCTCGGGGTCCGCCCCAAAAACTCTTGAACCGCATGAAATACTTATCATACTAGTGTAAAATTATGTTAAATTTTTTCATAGATGCAACCGATTTCAAGTTTTTGTGTTATAAGTCTTCGTTAGCTTTAATTAATTTCACCACATAAGTTTTAGTCATGGGTCCGTCACTGTCTCTAAAACAAATGAAAACAAAGTAAATCGTGCTAAAATGTAGAAGGTATACCTTGAACGAGATTTCTGGCGCATATCTAACAGCATGTAGCTTATTAGTTGCACTATTGCTTATCTTAAGCCATACGATTACCTTGATACACTCGTAAGCCTTAAATAAGCTAGCACAAACAACTTCTTAATTGGTAATGCTATTCTCAAATTTTTGGTGCCGGTAGAGCCAGGTTGCATAATTTTGAACCAACGTTCTGCAAATTAGATGGTTTAAATCGTCAGGCAACAATATCTCAATGTATCTTAATATACCTATTGTATTACGTATGTAAGTCGTGCCACATATGTTGTGTACTTATATGCCAACCAAGTAAAAATGCCGAGTGATGATGGTATATTGATGTTAAAAAAGAAAAAGTCGTCCAAGTACCCCCATTCAAAATGTTGCTAGTATCACAAATGCATTAGAGTATGTTAACAACTTACCATTAAAAAAAATCATCCATGTCCGACCTACTCGTTTTGCCATGTCTAATCCTAAAGCACATTCGCGTGATAGGCATGTTTCGTAACATTTATCTTTCATGTTTTGTTTGCATTTAAACATTAAGATTATCTCTAATGCTCAAAAAGTGAAAATCTATCAATACCAACCAAAAGGAATAAAACTTTTCTGAGCTATTACAAAATCCTGATTTTGACAATCCTTTGTGTTTAATCAGTAAATGAACCATATCTTTGTTACTACAAACTTCATAACAGTGATGGGCGTTATCGAGAGACTATCTGCACCGCTACATCCACTCGGGAACCCAACCCTTTCTTCGTTGCCACCCGGTTCTCACAATATCCCATCAATTACTCTGCTTCAGCAAACCTACAATAGTTTTATAGTCCAATCATCTGAAACACAAACATTAGGCTTACGGATGGTTAAAACAGATGACTGAACCACAGAGCGAATCTGAAGAGGACCAAGTTCAACTTCAGCAACATTGAAAACTTCAGCTAAAACGGCGGTGAATATAGGGCACTTGTCTTGTCTGACTGAAACACTGTCAGTTTAGATTTTTTAATGACTTTAAGGAGCTAAAATGGAGGATAAAGAAAACTTTTAACGGAGATGGAGAAGTTTTTGTCAAGTGAGTAAAAAACTAAAAATAAGTTGAAGGGGCAAAATTTTAAATTTGTTTGATCCTTAGATAATTAGTTTTGCGGTATCGAAACCTGAATATTTGACCCTATATAATCATAACCACAATGTTTATCTACACACTAAAAAGAAACTACTGATGATCGGATGTTCAGTTAAAAAGATTCAAAATCTCGTTTCTCTTGATTTTGTTCAAGTAAAGAAAAAAATAGTTGGTACCCTAATAGCCAAGGTTCTCGTCTTTTGGTATCATGATGTGCATGTCCCCTAAAGAATGGCAAATAAGCAGCCACTTGGTACGAACGCACAAGTAACTCAGTGTCAGGATTGCCAAAGAACCCACCAACATCAGCACCTACACAGATGTACCAACCATGAAATATCCCGAATATATAGTTTTCATTCTTAACACAGCTGAATAATGAAAATCGACAAACCCGAGAATGTTATTCCAGTAAGGCCAAGTGTAAGAAGCATTGGGGTAGAAACCCGAAGCTGCTCCCATTCTGCTGTGTCATCTCCAGTCCAAACAGTCCCATACCTTTGGGTCCAAGGAAAAAATGCTCTCGATAGAACAAAAGGCCTATCATTTCCTCCTCCTCTTTTCAGAAGTCCATCAGATGTAGCCATATGGAAGTAGTAACCATAGGCATTATGCAACTCTCGGTGCTCAACATTACCATAATGCAAAGCATCTAGAGGCATTGTCACCGGGTCAAAATATAAAGTCTTTGTGTCAAATACAAATCAAACCAATTTAATTCTGTTTTGGGAACACCTTTTTGAGTTTGGCTTGACTTTGGCATTAAAAACCCATGTTTTGGACCTCCAGCGATGAAAACGCCAAGGTTTGGTTCAACGTGATGCGTGTGTACAAGATTAGGGACGAACAGTGTATTTTAGTCAAAAATTCTATTAGACTATTTGATCGATCAAATGTTGGCTCTCACTTCATACCATATCTAGAGTGTGTCTCATACATTTATACTCATGTTTTTTATGTGTGTTGTGAGGGTTGCTTTAGTTCATATGTAGTTTGGATTTTCACCCCTGATAGCACTTTTTATCAATCACAAGTGGAAATTTTAAGGCAACACTTTCATAAATCACTTTGCTTTCGGTATCAAAGCGAGTTTATGTTGTTGTGCATGTCTTAGCAAACGTACAACTGATGACAGACTTAGGGATGCCTTTGCAAAGTTTGGTGAAGTAGTTCATGTTTTGCTTCTTCTCCATAACTTATGATTGTGAGTCATGAGTCTGTTCTTAAAAGTTTAGAACTTTGACTTCTATTTTCCTGTTATTTTTTGCAGCTAGAGTAGTAAAAGACCGTACATATCATGTTGGTAAAAAAGGTTTGGTTTAGTATGATATCCTACACTTTAAGGGTTGTTGGTGGTATAGAGGACATGGATAACAAGTTAAACTATGTAAAATGTAAAAGATATTATAAACTTATGTAACTAAGAACTACAAATAGGTGTTACACGGATTTAGGACTAATAAGTCGTCGTTGATTAGTGCCACAAAGTAACTTATTTTTGCACCATGATACATTTTTAGTAGCATGAGTCTTAAATAAATATTATTATCTGTCATGGTGCGCGAACGCAACTTATAGATGTATAGTAAACCACATTGGATCGAACATTATCAGTTTCTTTCTTTTTCTTTTTTTTTTTGAATCTATTACTTAAGTTGACATGCCAATGTGTTAGGTGGGTTCACTCAACATGACACATTTATACCCATTACTATTTTCTTAAAGTTGAGAGCTTTCATACCATAGATTCATAGAAGAGCAATACTATCACATATTCTCATTTGCAAAGATGTCAAGCACGAGTATTCTTTGAATCAACACTTACAATGGTTTTTAATTTTATTCCGTGAAATTCACGGGTCAATAAACTAGTATATACGGGCTTTAGTGTAGTGTATATATATATATATATATCACAAAAGATCACTTCAACCAAATTTTCGTATAACCCAATCTAAATAGCCCAAACGAGAAAGGCCCAACTAAATCTCACTTCAACCCTAAAAACTGAAGCCACCTTTGCGCAATGTTCTAAAGTTTCATAAACAAGAGAAAAGAAAAGAAACTTAAAGAAACTGAAAATCAAACGTTCTTGAGTTTTTTTTGGGGAGGAAAGTGGTGAGAAAAGAAATAATTGAGGAAGGAAAGTGTGTGTGATTTTGGTTTAAAATATTTCCGCCCAAAAAACACGTACAAAGTATACTCTTTTCCACCTTCTTAACAACATCTAAACCAAAACTCGGCTACCAACCAAACTCAAACACACAAATATGGTTTCTTTCTGTATTGGAAGTTGGTTTAAGATCTTTATAAAAGGTAGTACTTTGTTGTTATTTTGTTTCAAGATCGATGAAGTATCACACTCAGGTGTTGTGCTTTTGTTGCATTCTTGAGAATATTGTTTTATTTTTACTGTTGTCTACCCGAGATGGGTATTAACGTTGTTTTATTCAAATGTTGTTTGTGGTTGTTGGTTTTGGTTAAATATTCTTTTTTTTCTCCAACAATCTATATTTTTTAAAAGACTTTGACTAAGATCCGAGGTTATTGTTACATATGGTGACTTGTGACTTCGGATTAAGTCTCTCGCAACTTGTGGGTTACTCTGACAATTCCTCTAGTTAGTATTGTAACAAAGTTTCAGTGTCTAGAACTTGTTAAGATAAACAAGATTTATTTAAAAAACATCGAATTTTCAAAATTCCTCTAAATATGTCAAAAAAAAAAATATTTTTTTTAAAGCTTTTAATAAATACTGTAACATTTAAGCTTTAGCTGTACAAACTTTGAGTTTGAACTTCTGATTTTGGTAAACACGTTATGATTTTAATGACTTTAGCTTGTAAGAAAATTGTACACATAGAAATCAGATAAAAACTTTTTTAATTGATGAGTTAGCACAAACTTGATGTCTAAAAAACTGTTTATGGATGTATTTTGGTTAGAAACAAAACCGGGCATTTTTTTTCTTATAAAGGCTGGTTTTAAAAATTCATACTCAGGTCGAGATTTTTATTCCTCGAGTCACTCAAAGTATCAAATAAGGGTCATGTTTAACTAACGTAGGTTCGAGTTGATCTGATTCTCAATTAAACAAAAGTTTTTTATTTTGTTTTTTAAAGATTGTCTACTTAAAAATAGACATTTACTTTCATTTTTGAAATAAGAAAAATATGAAAAATACTACAATTTTTTCTTTATTTTACTTCTCTTTATGTAAAGAGAATTGCTTGGGACACTTAAAATTTTTATTGGTACACTCCTTACACAAGCACTTAAAGCTTAAGTACAACCATTGAATGCTTACAATGGAGAAAAAGAAGAGTAACAATAAAATTTTTAAGTACAACCATTTAATGCCCAACAATATTGTCTCTCTCTCAATCAAACACCCACTCACACACACACACACACACACACACACTCCCGCCCAAATTCACCCTCCTATCAAATCATTCGTATACCCTAGTTTCAACAGAACAATCGGTACGTTTAAATCTGTTAATCACTTATGGTTGATCCATTTTTTTCGTTTCACATTACTAATAATCACTCAATTTCGTTTTTAGATTGTATAAATGGCTGTTGATGATAAGCTGCATAAAAGTTCATTCATGTAATTTTCTATTAATTTTTCTTATTTTTATTAATTCTAAGTTAAATATTATGAATTAGAGTTTAATTTTTCATCCATGTGTTTTTGTGAGATTATTAATTTTTATTAATTTCGATTTAGGTTAAATATTATGAATTAGGGGTTAATTTTTACAAACATTATGAATTACAGGTTAAATATTAGGGGTTAGGGGTTAATTTTTACAAACATTATGAATTAGGGGTTAAATATTATTAGGGGTTAAATATTATTAATTTTTATTAATTTTGATTTAGGTTGAATATTATGAATTAGAGATTAATTTTTACAAATATTACAAACATTATGAATGGGGTTAAAATATTATTAATTTTTATTAATTTTGATTTAGGTTAAATATTACTCCCTCCGTCCCAAAATTATTGTCCACTATTGACTTTTTTAGTCTTCCTTCTTCAACTTTGACCATAATTATTTTTGTTTGTGTTATATAATATTTGATGAAAAATATATGAATGTATTGGGTTTTAAATGTATTTTCAGTTAGTATAATTTTCATCAAGTATTATATAACACAAATAAATATATTAATAGTCAAAGTTGAACAAGAAAGACTGGTCAAAGTCAAACTGGACAATAAAAATGGGACGGAGGGAGTATGAATTAGGGGTTAATTCGTCAGGTTGTTATTTTTACAAACATGTTTCTGTGAGATTATTACAGTAATTTATGTTAATTTTGATTTATGTTAATTTTATGAATTAGGGCTTAATTTTTCATCGGTCGAATTTAGGTTAATTTGTTTTTCTAAGTGTTGGCTTCAAAAGTTATTTGTAATTTCTGTTTTAAAAGTATTGTAATCAGCTTTTAGTGTAATAAAATTCCTTTTCCTTTTAATTAGTGTGCAAATTTACATTTCAACTTTTTATTATTGTTTACTATTTGTTGTTCAGCTATCACTCTTGCTTATTAAGCTCTTATTTAGTTCAATATTAGCTTTTACAAAGTTATTTAGTTTATTTCTGATTTACAAAAGCAAAAACAAAAAAAAAAAATACAAAAATCCTTTAAAAATACAAAAATACTTCAAAGTTAGTTTTAAAAGCTTTCATAAGCTCTTATTCTGTTCCTATAAGCTTATATAAGCTCCTCATAGCTTTTTGTAAGCTTAGATTTATTTAAACCTGTTTTAATTTCAAAAGTCCAAAAAAAGGCAACAAAAGTCAACTGTGAGGTCAAATTAGAAAGTAAGTCTGACTTGGAAAGGCTTATTGCTTTTTACTAGCTTGTTTTAGACAAGCTAGAGCTTGTAGCTGCCCTTAATTGGGAACCTATGTTCAGCTGAGCTCTTAAGGGAGTTTTGTAGTTCAAATTTTAGCTTAAAATTGTATTTTCAAGTTTAGTAGTATAAATATGTCATTTATAGCTTAATTCTGTTCTTTATAGCTTAATTTGATCATATAGTTGCTTGTTTGAGTATATCTTATATTATCTTAGCTTATTGCACTTTAGTTCATGAATTCTATCTAATGAAGGGGTCTTTGGGATAGTAGGATTGTTTAAGTAAAAATCAGTTTAAGTCAAAAGAGATTTGTGAATTCAGTTTTTATTGAGTGTAAAATGATGTTTAGAATGTAATTTTACCATTGGTTTCAAGTTTTAGTTCAATATTTTGGTCTCTCATAAGTGAATTGTGACTACACAATCTGTCATCTCAGATTGTGCAAGTTGGTAGTAGTTAAGCTAAAGTGAGTGTTTAAATCAGATTTTAGTCCATTAGTGTTAGTGGTGTCAAAAGTTTTTTTGTCACAGTTGCAATTTACAAATTTCCTTAAGTCATTAAGCATCACATAATCTGTTTCTGTAGCAGTCCATTATCAGATAGATTTCAGCTTGTTTTTAAGTCATATAAGCTTAGCAATTGAAGTTTTTAACTCTTTAATGGTCAATGTCAAGCTGTTTTTAACTGGTTTGAGGTTTGGAGGTCAATTGTTAGCATAAATTTGTGTTCAAAAGAGTTGTCTCACCAAAGATTTTACAAAATTTCTGCATAACTGTTAGACTGCTGTCCCTTATCCTTCATTTTTCCAAGCTTGTAAAAAGCTCAAATAAGCTTTCTATGGTCTAAAAATTGGAAGATAAGCTCTTGGATAGTCCATCTTTAGTTTTTAATTAGTTTGAACCTTTAGCTTCTTGTCTATAAGCTAGTGCATAAGCTCAAACTGAGCTGTTCAGGGATGTTAGACACACCTTAGTCTTTCATTAGTGCTTATTTAGATCTCAGATTTTGATATTGTTTTGTGCCTATTTCTGGTCTCCAGTAGCTTATTAGTTTAGTTTCAGTGATAATATAGCTTAATCTTAGCTTAAGAGTAGCTTGTGTTCAAATTTAAAGCTAATCAATTAGTTGTCTCTTCTTAGTTTTGTTAACTATGATTAAATGTTCTAAATTATTTGTGATGTTTTACTTATCTATGAATTTGTTAATAGTGACGGAATAGTTAATAGGAAGGAAAAGCCTCTTTCAAGGTCAGCTACAGCCTGTTTAGAGGAACCAAGCGGTCGTAAGAAGGAAAACCAAAACCATGGCACCTCTTCTACGTCTTCTGCAGCAGGCAATGAGGACATTGGTAAGGAGCCAAAATAGAATTGTGTACATTAATTTTAACACGTTTTTTAATTGAACGAGTTGAGAATCTTTTTACTTTATTAATTTGTGCCATTTGGTTTCTTTATTTCAGTTAACACGATCAAATCTTATGAGCCGCCGTTGTTTTGACTACCCAACAAAAGAATAACAAGCTCGATTTAGCTTCAACTAAAATAAAAAAGTTACAGGCTCATCAGGTAGACGACATTCAGTGGCTATGGGAGCTTCATTGTAGAGGTCTAGGTTCAGGTGGGATAGTTGGAGACGATATAGGAGTTGGAAAAACTTTTAAGCTCTGTATCTTTATTCTATCTCTTTTTCAATCAAATTTGATCAATAAGGTACTTATAGTATCTCCGAGCACATTACTCAAACAGATACGAAAGTAATATGTTAAACATCAAACGATTCACAACTGTAGTGTCAAAATCAGGTCAAATAGCGCTGCAAGAAGTGTCGAAATCATTAGACATGAGGCTCGGATAGGCTAACAATCGAGAAAAAGGATGCATCCGCCATGGCTGCAATCATCATGGGTTGCCCCGCCAAGATGCGGATAATCTCATCTTCTTCAAAGCCATTCGTACCCATGACAACCAATATCACCAAACACTAATTGAAAGCGCAATAAGCAAATTATAAGTATGATAATTATTACACCAAACACCCACAGAACTGCATATGTGCAGCAGACATAATACATCTTCCCAAAAACACAGCTGCAAAGCATGAGCAAAGCGAAGTCTTATAGCAACCAAAGTTCCTAGTGTAAAGAGTAAAAAATAATAATTAATGAATCAAGATTACATCTGAAGATAACAATGCAAGTAAAGTAGTAAACCCTTACTATTTGTCTACAAAATGCCCCTTGGATAAAACACCAAAACTATATTCTAGAACAAAGACATGATACCACAATGTTTTTATTTATCTACACTCGTCTAATCTCCAATTACTGCAATTCTTGATCAATAAAGATGAAACTATATTGTTGAAGGTATTTTTTATGACAAATAATTGATGCACCTACCTCTAAGATAACATATACCCGGCAGGAAAAACCATGTGGACCAAAAGAAAGGTGAGACTGTAGCCGGTAACAAATGGCAAACGCACATCCACAAACGCAATAAAAAAATACCTCCCCTCACAATCGCCTGTGTACTACCAAGGAAACCCATTTTTGTTGGAGCAGAGGATCGCCGGATTTTTTTAACACACCTACACCCGGTCGGATCTGAAAGGTAAAGAGGAGATGTGAGTGCTAATGAATAGCTCTGGTCGGGTATCATCATAGATATACCCTAATGGGCTCTGCCAAAAGGGTCCGAAAAAAATAAAATCCTACCTTGCATTGTTCATTTTAAGCCCAATGAATGTAATATATACTAATGTTGCCTCCAAGATTACAAAAGGGGTATTTGTGTTGCTTATAAGGGCTCAACCGAGCTTGTGGGTTTTGGCCAAAGTAACAATGGGCCAAGTGGTGGATGAAGAAGAGACAAAGGATGTGTTGGAGTAAACCAAAGGGGCAAGGCCCAATATTAAATTAATAGGGTGCGTTTGGTTATAAACCGACCCAAGAAAAGAAAAAGGAAAAGAAAAATAGAATTAGAGAAAAATAAAAATAGAGTGAATTATAATTATAGGTTTAATTGTGAATGAAAAGTATTTGCCGTGAGAGTCATTTTAGGAATACATGTCGGTTTTCAAATGTAACTCGTGGTAGTGTGTTATGCGACAGTTTGTAACTCAAAGAAAAAAAGAAATAATGATGCTAATTTATCATTGATTCGTATTAACGTTCAATAATTTCAAGTTGATTTTACGGGGCTCACATATGGTGTCCTTTTTCCCTAAACACAGCTACGTGTATGGCATTACATAATATAAGGGCTTACAGAAGTGCCATGTCTTTCGAGTATCATTTATCTATTTGTTATAATTATCTTCAACGCATTTGTCATTGTTGTTCAAACATCGCACTAACAAATTCTGGAAGTGATAAGCGTATAGTTCTTAGTCTTTCGCAATAATTTATTTTAAATGTTCCATCTGCATAAGCCTATAATTGTCGAAGCAAAACTTCCCAACGCAGGAGAGAGTGAAGGTTCATATATAGGGGTGAAGTCATAAGATTTACGAGGGAACAAGGGACACCGACAGAAGAGGTATTACCTTTTTTAAAAAGATTTATGACGTTGTGTGAGATTTTGTGCACTAATAAACAACATATTTAAGTAACTTAAAGGCTGTATGTTGGAGTTACGTTGCATAATCCAAAGGAAAATTTTATACTTAATCTTATCAAGCGGATTTCTTGTAACATGTTTGAGGTTATTGTAACGTGCTTGAGGTTTTGTTGAATTAATATTTGGAGTTTGTATTATTCTTCAAGAAATATTTACCTAACTGATACGTGTTTTCGTTTGGCAATACACTAGAGTTGTAACCTTAACCAAGAAGAGTAAAAACTAATTATTGGGGTTGTTTAGGATTCCTTATTAAAATGAGTGCTTATAGGGGCTGTTTGGGGTTGCTTAAGAAACTGCTATAGGGGTTGTATGAAATTGCTTATTAGATTAACTACATTTAAGTGCTATTTAGGAAATCTTATTGAAGCCCCTCGAGTCAATTACAAAGTTTAATGGTATTACTAGCGAAGAACTAACCCTACAATCACTATCCTACAACTCAAGTTAACTTTATTATCTTGCAGTCTCATGAAATTCTTTACATAATCTCCACAAATTCATAAATAAGGATATGACGATTATAATTTTTCATTGAACGATTGGTGGGCATGAAACTAATGAAAATTACTCAACCACAAAACATTGCATAACTCAACAATTATTATGTGGCAACAGGAGTAAAACTCAAGAGAGATTAAAGTGGAAAAAGACTCACCAAATAGTACCATCTAATCCTATATTAATCTCTTTAAAACCTGATCACTCAACGCCCCCAAGATACATTAGTCAATTAGTATAGTATAGTATAGTATAAGATAAGATTGCGTTAAGAATGAAAGTTGGATATGATATATAGACATGACGGAAAAAAAAACCTTACTAGTGGTTTTCATTGTCAATGTCCCCATGCCAGGCATAATCTCTTATAAGCCTTCTTGGAAATCTATCAGAGTGACCATTCAATCATGACAAACATGCTATTAGCACAAAAAGAACAATCATCAACCTACAGAACTTGAATAAGAAACGGGGAGTTTCATTGACATTTCATCTTGGTACCTGTTAAACAACGACAACGGCAGACTTATCTATATCGACATTGTATCATATGCATAGCTAAACTGCGTCATTATTAGTATAAGCTGAAACGGGTTGGGTTGGTTTGATTGACCAGCTAGTTTTTTGTGATTAATGAAAAGGTAAGGTACATGCTATAGACTCCATATGTTGTCATGTGTCGACTGACAATTTAGGTTTGATGCATGTTTTAATTTCTACCAATTTACAGTGGTTGTGCATAGCCGAGTACTACATATTTTTGATTTTCTTTAACTCATAAAATGTCGTACAAGAGAGTAGTTCAACTGTTAATATATTTATATCAACTAATTTGAAAGTATTGAAAGTATATGAGATTGGAATATGTTTTGTATATTTGATGATGGACCTACGTACCAATGATACAATGAATAAATAGAGACTGTACAAAACTATTTAGGGTAAATTGCTAATCACCCTTTAATGCCTAGCTAATCTATAGCTAATCATCTACACATCAACCTTATCCCTTAGTGGACAACAGAAAAGTACAGCTAACACTCCCCCGCAGTTTGAGCGGGAGGACACCGAACACTCAAACTGGAGCGAAACTCCTCAAATAAAGCTGTAGGCAAGCCCTTAGTAAAAATGTCTGCATACTGATAGCGAGAAGGCACATGAAGAACCCGGACTTGACCAGCAGCTACCAAATCCCGAACAAAATGAATGTCAATCTCAATGTGCTTCATCCGTTGATGCTGAACCGGATTAGAAGACAGATAAACAGCACTGACATTGTCACAGTATACAAGCGTAGCAGAGGACAAAGGAGTATGTAACTCACGCAGAAGATTCCGTAACCAACATGTCTCAGCAACTGCATTAGCAACACCCCGATACTCAGCCTCAGTACTAGAGCGAGAGAGCGTCGGTTGACTCTTAGCGGACCAGGAGAGCAGATTATTGCCAAGAAACACACAATAACCTGAAGTAGATCGTCGAGTAATAGGACAACCAGCCCAATCCGCATCCGAATAAGCAACTAATGAGGTAGTAGAGGATGCAAACAACTGTAATCCGTAATCTATAGTACCCCGAACATATCGCAAAACCCGTTTAAGAGCCGAGAAATGAGGCTCCCGTAGATCATGCATATGAAGACAAACCTGCTGAACTGCATAGGAAATATCGGGTCGAGTAAAAGTGAGATACTGAAGAGAACCCGCAAGACTCTGATATAAGGTTGGATCAGACACCAAATCACCATCATCACCCAGTTTAGACTCGGTATCAACGGGAGTCCGACTGGGGTTACAACCAATCATGTATGCACGCTATAGGATCTCAGTAGCATACTTATGCTGAGATAAGAACATCCCTGTAGAATCACGTGTAACAGATATGCCCAGAAAATAATTCAGAGATCCCAAATCCGTCATAGAAAACTCCTTATGCAAAGAAGCAATAATTCGCTGTAACAAATTCTCAGAAGAAGCTGTTAGAATAATGTCATCAACATACAGTAATAAATAAGTAATATCAGTCCCCTGTTGATAAATAAATAAGGATGTGTCACAACGACTATAAGTAAATCCAACCCGAAGAACATAAGCAGCAAAACGCTGAAACCAAGCCCGAGGAGCCTGCTTGAGACCGTAAAGAGATCTCTGTAATAAGCAAACATAATCAGGATGATCCGGATCTCGAAAACCAGGAGGCTGGTGCATGTAAACAGTCTCAGTCAGATCACCATGCAAAAAGGCATTCTTGATTTCAAGCTGATGAACTGGCCAATGTCGAGAAAGAGCCAAACTGAGCACCGTGCGAATTGTACCGGGTTTAACAACCGGGCTAAAGGTCTCACCCACATCTACACCCTCAATCTGAGTACTGCCATTCGCGACAAGTCGAGCCTTGTAGCGGCTTAGGGTACCATCAGCTAAAAACTTATGGCGAAATAACCACATACATCGAATAATATTGGCATTCGTTGGCCGAGGTACTAGAGTCCAAGTTTTATTCTTAATAAGTGCATTGTGCTCATCGGACATAGCATTTCGCCAGTTGCGATCATTAAATGAAATATTATATGATTTTGGTAATGGGGAGAGGGTCGACACATGAAGATTTAACCGCTGAGTGGGACGAGTAGTCCCAACACGAGAACGCGTGACCATGGGATGAGTCGAAACCGAGTTTGGGTTAACATTTGTAGGTGGTGGATCTTGGGAAATGGAAACGGGGGTGGGCAATTGATTGATTGGACTAGTATCAGTTTCATTAGTTTGAAGTGGAATATGAATATGGGAAGGGATGGTGTCGGTTTGTGTTTGGGTTGGTGAAGGTGGGTCATGTGTAGGGGTACTTGGTTCATTTGTGATGTTTGGGGTGAGGTAATCAGTTGAAGTGGTAGTTGGTGTGGGTGACAGTTTGATTATATTTGAGATGACATTGGGGGAGTCATCCAAAAAATCATACGAGGGATTTACATTTGGTGTCATGGAACCAAACGGAAAAACTGTTTCATCAAATGTAACATGGCTTGAAGTGATAATTTTATTTGTGTTTAGGTCCAAGCAACGATAACCACGGTGATTAGAGGCATGCTCCAAAAATATGGAGGGTGTAGCCCGTGCTCCAAGTTTGTGTTTGGTATCAAGGTGAGGATAACAAAGGCAACCAAAAACACGCAAGAGGCTATAATCAGGTTTGGTTCCAAAAAGACGGGTAAAGGGAATTTCATTTTCAATGGCACGCGATGGCAAAAGATTTAATAAGTGAACGGCCATATTAAGGGCTTCAGTCCAATAATTGGGTGGTAGGTGAGCTTGAAACAATAATGTCTGAATAATGTTGTTAATGGTGCGGATCATCCTTTCAAATTTCCCATTTTGTTGAGAAGTGCGTGGACATGAGAAACGAAATTGAATTCCATTATCGGCTAATAATTTGTGGAATGCGTGGTTGTCAAATTCACCACCATGGTCACACTGAAACGACTTTATATCACACTTGAATTGATTTTTGACAAATGAACGAAACAACATAAACTTGGAGAAAACATCAGATTTATTGACTAAAGGATAAACCAAGACAAATTGCGAATAATGGTCTAAAAATAAAACATAGTATCGAAATCCAGAAAGACTCGGAATTGGGGATGTCCACAAGTCCGAGTGAACAATGTCAAAACAAGATTGAACAAAAGTTGATGAACTAACAAATGGAAGTCGCACATGTTTGCCAAGCTGACAAGCATGACAAAGCATGGGAGACTTCTCCTTATTACATGAAATGGAATTATTTGAAATGACACTTCGTAGCACTTCACTTCCTGGATGTCCAAGACGTTGATGCCACGTGTACTGACTGGTGAGATAGACTTGAGGAATTGGAGAAGGCTTCGTAACAGGGTACAGAGGTCCAGTGCTATCACATCGGAGCAGCACCCGACGAGTTTGGAAGTCCTTAACAGAAAAACCAAAAGGATCAAATTCAACGGTACAATAATTGTCACAAACAAACTGACGAACGAAAATTAAATTTTTTACTATATTTGGGGTGATTAAGACATTGTGTAAATGAAGGGGTCGAAAAGGTGTAGGCAAAACACTATGTCCAGAGTTGGTAACGGGAATGGAATGCCCGTCACCAACTGCAACAGATGAATAAATGCACGAATTAAAAACATCACTAAGATTATGGACAGAATCATTAAGGTGGGATGACGCACTTGTATCCATATTCCAGTTACCTGCGGTAGGATCCTGAAGTGTCACCGTATTAAAAGCACTTGGTAAAATCGTCTCTTGTCTCGGTAATTGACCCGAACCAACCATAACACCTGCGGGGTCCCTGCGGTTGACCAGACTGTTGACCAGGATTGGTCGTTTGACCAGTTACACCAAACGTACCCTGTTGTGTTGGACCAACCTGAAATGGACCCCCTAATCCAATACCATGTTGCTGCCCTGCCAAAGCAAACGGACCCCCCAATCCAACTTGAACCTGCGGCTGACCTGCCGCAAACTGACCCCCCATTCCAACTTGAACCTGTTGCTGACTCGGTTAGAACTGGTGACCTGCCATATTTTGTAAATATGTGGGATTGGGCTGTGTAGCATGTGATGGTGTGTAATATAAAGGGGGTTGGGTTGATAACCCAAAACCTGGTGGAGGGTTAGTTAATGGGTGAGGTCCACAATAAAGAGCCATAGGTGAACCAACAGTACTATGTGAGTTTGAGGTTTGTTTATGTGTAGTATTTGAACCAATAGTATGAGTGACATTATTATTTACCCCATGCATTCCCAGTTTAGCTAAAAAGATTATTTAAAGTCTGTAGATCCGTAGATGATAAAGAGGAACAAGGCGTACCATTAGAGTTAGGGGTACGGGTGGACAACATAGAAGAATTACCATGTACTCCGTTATGAAGAAACTTACAATAATCGCCAAAACGACAAGCACCCTTTGATACGCTTACACAGCGCGTTCGGGGTCAAAGGAACTTCCTTTTCGTCGAGCAAGTTTTTCAACACCCTAGGCAGTGAACCTAATCGTTGTAGTGTAGTATTAGGGTAAGCCACGGGTATTGATATCGTTCTCTAGGGGAATAGGAATGCTAGTGAGAAGTTACTACGCTCGGAAGATTATTTTTTTATCTTTTTTATTTTTTTTAGGAAATTGAAAGGTACGAATCTCGGGTATTGGATTTGGGGGGGGGGTTTGGTATTTCTACCGATTACTCTACTATTATCTAATTATCTAAACTAAGGTGGTGGTAGTCTATGTCTAATTAATGTGTGCTCGTATGATAGTTTAAAGATGTGTTTACTTAGGTTTTACTACTCCTTAATTATCTCCTATTGATGGTTGAGTTGTCACGTCTTATTCTTAGTTGCGTTGTGTGTCTAAAGCTGTAGGGTATGCGTTTCTCCCTAACTCTTTGAACTTACCAAAGGGTCTCGTCTACAAAACCCACTAGGGATAATAAACTCTTACTCTAAGGCACTCTTTGGATGGTTTAGCTTACAACTACTCAGGTAATTATATTCTAAGGTTCACAAAGATGAATCAAGCATTAAGTACACAACGAATGACCTATCGCATTACTAGATCATTAATCAACTAAGATAAGAAACAACCAATCAATATTTAATAATTAAGTTTCATATTCCCTAAGCAAACACACAAATAAATTAGCCGTACATGGAGAACATGCAAGCATACACACAAATAATCAAAGACATAATTGAATTGATGAAGTAAATACTTATCTTGATGTAAGATAGGGTTTGAAACCCTAAAATACTGTACAAGACACCCTTGGTTCGGTTTTAGGTTTTTACTCCACAAAAGACTCTCTAAAACTGAAAAATTCGGATTCTATATATAATATTACATATGCGACGGCGTCACCTTATGTTTTGTGACGCCGTCGTGTTTCCGTCATTAGGGTTTCGTCTTGGCCACGTTAACCTTGCGACGGCGTCACCTTATGTCTGTGACGCCGTCCTCTTCAGCTTCTGACGTCGTCTGGGTCGCATCTAGGCCGTTTGAGTAGCAACGGCCTACTCTTTTAAAGCCCGACGCCGTCACTTGAAAATAGGGTTTTTGGCTTCTGTATCGTCACAAAAATCCTCCGACGGCGTCGTAATTAACACCTGACGCCGTCGCCTTCTGTTTTCAGCAGCTTTGAGTGTCTCGATTCTGACTTTGGCCATTTTCTTCGTATATTCGCGCCTTTTCGTCCAAATAAGTGCCATTCCAGCATTTTGCCTTCAAGAGACCTAAAAAGTGAAAAGGAACGATATTAAGCAATAACGGATACAAAAGTGATCAAATAAGGACTTAAACGACCCCTCAAAATGGTACCTTTTAAAACCTTATCACCCTTGTTAAAATTAAAACAAGGCTTATGTACCTTTTCCATGGATGAGGAAGCGCGTCGAGCATTAGAACTTGAGTTGGCCAACAAAACCATCGGTGACGAGGACGAGGAATCGACATAAGCTTCTTGCACCCGTGACTTCAAGCGCATCTCCTCGGTTGTGAGCATGGAACGGACGGTCTTGAGATCCGGAAAAGGTTCCCGATGGGCAATGATGGTGGTTAGGTGATCATATCTCGAGGGCAAGCCTTCAAGTGCAAAGGTGACAACATCATCATTGTCCATATTCGACCCAAGACTAGACAAGATGGTGGCTATGTTTTCAATCTTTCGAAAGTATGCATCAATACTCATATCGCCAAGCTTTAAGGAACGTAGTTCCGCTTTCAAGGCAATCGAGCGGGTACGTTTATTATCCTGAAAAATATCAAAAATTATGTCCCATGCTTGTTTGGCCGATTTAGGGTTGTCAACGACAAGTCGTTGTTGAAGTGTTTTAGACACGGTGACAAAGATCCAAGATAACATTATGGTATCGATTTTTAGCCACTCCTCATCAGGAGGTGGGGTAGTGCTCGAGGAGGAATCATCTTTATTCTTGGTCTCGATATGATCCAAGAGTGAGTAGCCTCGACAAAGATTTAGGAAGAAGTAGACCCAAGATGAATAATTCATCTCGTCTACATCCAACTTTACGGGTATAAGGTTATTTAGGTTGTTGATGGTCATGAGTTTATCGGAGAGGAGAATGACGAGTGGTGGTGGTGTATTGAGAACAGTCATGATGTGATTTGGAGTGTATAAATTAACTGAATAGTGATGAGTTTGTAGGGTTAGGGTTTAAACGTGAGTAATGATGAGCAGAAGCAACGATGAATAACCACACACGATCAATATATATAAACACCGACTGGTTATCAAACCAAAACCAACGATCGGTTAACAGTGGTCGACTGGCTATCACAACGAGCCAACGATCGACAAAGCCAACAAATAAAAGAAAAAGGTAGCAACGATCGATAATGATGGAAAATGAAGAAAAAAAAAATTTAGGGTATGGATGGCTTAGAACAAGGCTTTGAAACCATGAAAGTATATGAGATCGTAATATGTTTTGTATATTTGATGATGGACCTACGTACCAATGATACAATGAATAAATAGAGACTGTACAAAACTATTTAGGGTAAATTGCTAATCACCCTTTAATGCCTAGCTAATCTATAGCTAATCATCTACACATCAACCTTATCCCTTAGTGGACAACAGAAAAGTACAGCTAACAAGTATATCTTACAATATTCAGGGTAACAAATTATAAATTTAGGTGCACGAATAGGAAAGAGACCGAGATTTCATGAGTAATTTTTTGCTCATGCAAATAATGAAACAACTTTGGAAATATGCAAAGCAGTTCTATTGTACTATACAAAAGTTTCGAACGAGATATGACATAAAGAAATATCTTATGGAACCATACATTAAGTTATAGACTCAAAAGGCAGCTAGTGTACAAAGAATCTTATTTATCTTTGTCTTTTTGGGAATAGTGTAATTGTTTCTCAAAATGTGCATTTGTATTCTTGCAAAAAAAAAATTATGACTTTTTGTAAATTTATATTCTTTTAATTATCTGGTTTAAAAGTGAAGGGATGCCATGTAGGGATGTACTATTTAAACGGGGTCTATCCCTTTAGACTGCCAAACGGGGTCTATCCCTGCCAAACGTGGGTCCCCCTTTGTCCTCCCTTTCTCTCCCACATGCGGCGGCTGTAGGTCTCCCCCACATGCGGCTGTACCATTTTTTTTTTTTATTTGATTGTGTATAATTTATTTTGTGTGTTATATTTAATTTGTGTAGTGTTTTTATATGTATATAGTGTATTTATTTGTATATAGTGTATATTAATATAATATTTTATTTTTTAATATTGTTTCCATTTAATTAAACAATAACAATAAAATATTTTATAAACGTTTTTTACGTTACTTTTTATAAACTTTTTTTTATAAACTTTTTTTATAAACTTTTTTTATAAAATTTTTTTTATAAACTTTTTTTATAAATTTTTTATAAACTTTTTATAAACTTTTTATAAACTTTTTTTTATAAACTTTTTTTATAAACTTTTTTGAAACTTTTTTTTATAAACTTTTTTTATAAATTTTTTATAAACTTTTTTTATAAATTTTTTATAAATCTTTTTTATAAATTTTTTATAAAAAATTTATAAGAAATTTATAAAAAATTTATAAAAAAAGTTTATAAAATATTTATAAAAAAAGTTTATGAAAAGTAACGTAAAATAAATACCATATAAAAACACTACACAATTAAAAACACTATACATATAAAAACACTACACAAATAAATACACTATACATATACCTAAACAATACACAATTTGAAAAAAAAAAAAAAAAAAAAAAAAAAAAAAAAAAAAAAAAATGGTACAGCCATATGGGGGGGCCCATAGCCGCCATGTGGGAGAGAGAGAGGGACAAAGGGGACAAAAAGTACCCCCTAAAAATAGAGAGAGGGTTCATCTAAAAAGAGGGTTCAATTGTTGCACCAACCATTTACATGCATGATTCAGGTATAGATTTGATAATTGGAAACAATTTCTTAAAATTATACCAACCATTTACACAAACAGATAAATCTGTCACTATAAAACATAAAGAAACAGGAGAATTAGTATCAACACCAATTGTTACTCAAACAGAATTGTACGCGGATATTACGAACGAAAAATATTTCATTTGAATTGGATGATAATTAATTTTGATTTGAAATGGGTCCGTGTGTTTTTGAATTATACGTTGATTGAATGAATGAATTCAATTGTGATTTTGAATTATGAATGGTTCGTTGAATGATGGATGTTTAATGATGATTGATGATAGGGATCTGCTATTCAGAAGCGGTAGCTTCAAAAGATTGGTGAGATATCAATCTCAGAGATTGTTGCAATCTCAAATTGAACGATGTCAATTTTAAACTTAAAAATCGCACACTTTATTATCGGAGGCAAGGCCTCTACTTATACAAGAGGATAGTAGGTGTAGTAGCTACAGCGTCATTGAATAATGTAAGATAATAATATAAGGCCTGTCGGCCACCTAGCTGTATCAATAATGTAAATATAGGTAAGCAATGACGTAGGCTTCTTTTTCTGCAACATTCTCAATCTCTGAGAATGTTTCAGAGATATATTTACATTATTGATACAGCTAGGTGGCCGACAGGCCTTACATTATTATCTTACATTATTACATAAAAACAAACAACATCACACCACTCAAAGAAAAAATTGAAAAAGTAAAAAAGTGGTTGCTGAATAATTGATGCGCTGAATAATTGATGCCTTATCTCTTCACGCGTTTTCTTTGCTTTGGATTTTTGCGTCGATAATAATTCTTGAATTTTTGTCTTCATTCTTCTTGCATCTGTGTATCTGTACAGTATTCACAGAGATGTCTTCCTGAGCTTGTTAATTCTTGACATAGTGCAATCTTGAAATCTTTCGGTAATTCTGCAAGTGGTCCAGAAATTGTACGCGGATATTACGAACGAAAAATATTTCATTTGAATTGGATGATAATTAATTTTGATTTGAAATGGGTCCATGTGTTTTTGAATTATACGTTGATTGAATGAATGAATTCAATTGTGATTTTGAATTATGAATGGTTCGTTGAATGATGGATGTTTAATGATGATTGATGATAGGGATCTGCTATTCAGAAGCGGTAGCTTCAACAGATAGGTGAGATATCAATCTCAGAGATTGTTGCAATCTCAAATTGAACGATGTCAATTTTAAACTTAAAAATCGCACACTTTATTATGGGAGGCAAGGCCTCTATTTATACAAAAGGATAGTCGGTGTAGTAGCTACAGCCTACGTCATTGCTTACCTATATTTACATTATTGATACAGCTAGGTGGCCGACATGCCTTACATTATTATCTTACATTATTACATAAAAACAAACAACATCACACCACTCAAAGAAAAAATTGAAAAAGTAAAAAAGTGGTTGCTGAATAATTGATGCCTTATCTCTTCACGCGTTTTCTTTGCTTTGGATTTTTGCGTCGATAATAATTCTTGAATTTTTGTCTTCATTCTTCTTGCATCTGTGTATCTGTACAGTATTCACAGAGATGTCTTCCTGAGCTTGTTAATTCTTGACATAGTGCAATCTTGAAATTTTCCGGTAATTCTGCAAGTTGTCCGGAAAAATCTTCAAATGGTTTCTCGAATTCTGCTAAGATTTTCTGATCTTCTTCACTAATACTTGCTCCTGAGAAATGTGAAAAAATCAAAATATTATTTTGAAAATAATTGATTTTGATTTCTGATCTTTGTCTTCGTCCTATTCCTAGTTTTGTTGATGCGGTAAAAACTCCAACTAGAGCTTCCACGAAATTTCTGATCGATGGAGTTGTTGGTGTTATCTCGTCTCTTGATGGATACTTTCCATTGCTGACTCCTAGTACTGCTATTACAATGGATGGTACTAATAGCTGTTGATCATTGCTAAAGACTGGATAACTTGAATGAGTGCTGAGAAACAATGATCGTTTCTTTGCGAAATAATCATCGTATGTTTTAATGATTCTCTGAATACGTGTCGGGAATTCTTGGAATTCTTTAAGATTTCCTTCTTTAGTGTATACGGTATCTAATAATCCATGAACGAAATATTCATGAATAATTATTGGTTCTGCTTCTGGAATGAATACTGCTTTTGGTCCTTCTCTTCGGTCCTTTGGGTAGAAAAGCTTAGTAGCTAGAACTTCATTGTAGTGAACAATACTATCCCATAGTCGCTGAAAATTTTCAACTGTTGGTTTCTTCGCGGCTTCTTTTTCTCTTGTAGTCGGAATGCTTCTTAGTAAATCTATCGATCTGGTACTAGATGTCTGTTCTTGATTCAAAAATGTGAATTGATGAGTGTGTAAATACTCATCATTTTTGGGTCAAATCTGAACTGCAAAACATTTAAAAATGCTCAGAAATGCATCAAAATACTGAAAAAAATCTCAAAATTGCATTTTATATGTTTCAGATGCAAAATGTTTAAAATCAGATGAAAAATGAGCTAAGTTTGCATAATTGGCAGTTTCAGTCCCCCAAGTTTCAAAAATTGACAGAAATAGTCCCTGAGCACTTAATTCAAAAGAAAAATCACCAAAGGTCCTTTTAAAATCATAAGTTGTCATAATTAGTCCTTTGGTGAAAAATATCAAAAGTTTTGAGAAATTACAAGTTTGGTCCTTCAAGTTTCAAATTTGGCAAAAATAGTCCTTGGAATTTTGAAAATGTCTATTATGGTCCTTGAACTATGGAAACTTGTCATTTTTGGGCCCTTGGAACAACTTTGATAATTTGGCAGCTTTGGTCCCTTGTTTTTCAGAAATTACACAATGGTCCTTATTATTAAACCTTAGCCATGACCCTTGGACCTTGTCAAAACCATTTGGACCCCTGCCATAAGCCCTTTGGACCCCCTGTTTTGACCCCCCTTCAATATATCACCCGGTCAACTACGGTCAAACAAACACACCCACTTGTTTCCCTCCTTTTCTTCTTCCTCACCCACCATGTCTGCAAACACCAGTCTCCCCTCACCTCCAGCTCACATATCCCACACCTTATCCCTCCACCTCAACAACCATCCAAGAAACATTAAATGCTTCTTCAACCTAACACTCAAACCCTCCCACTGTTAAAAACCAATTTGGCGCCAAAATGCATCAAACGGCCAATAATGGCTCAACTCATCCAATGGTCCTGAATTCAAGTGGGAAATGCTCAGATAGGAGAGAGAAGACCTTTTGGTGTATAAAAGGAAGAAAGAGAAGCATGAGAAGTAGTAGACTTTAGTTTAAAATTTCATATATGTCGTTTGTAATAGCAATGCTTTAGTTTAAGTTTAAAATTGTAATCCTTTGTTCTTATGTACTCAAATCAAGTTGTTTTATCATTATAATCTCATTTCAAGCATCACTTTCAAAGTTTTATCTAAGTTAATGTTTTTATACCCACTGTCATGAAATTCAGTTTCCAACTCTTATATCCAAGCTTTTTGTAGCTTATTTTTAAGTTCAAATAAGTTTATTTAAGCTATTTATAGCTTTTGGTAAGCTTACAATTCAGTTTCAAGCAACTTGGGTCCTTGGTCAACGAAAGTCAAATTGTGAAGCATTTTTGGTCAAGCAGGCAATGAAATGATATGGGTTGATGCAGAATTGGATATGGGTTGAATTAGAGATATTTGGGTTGATATAAATAGGCTAGTGGTTCTTTGTTTGATTGATCTCAAGCCATAGTGGCTAGGACCAAATGTAAGTCCAAGAAAATTGCTTAATCTGTTTCTGTGGTATTTGCTTGTTGTTTCTACAGTTTTTAATTCATATTCAGTAGTAGGATTATAGTTTAATTGTTGATATTGGTTAAATTTAAGTATAGAGTAATGTAGGTTGCATTTTAGCTTTGACAGTGGTGTTTGGATCAGTGGGTATATTTGAAATTGAGCCTTGGTTTGAACTTGACATTTGCATTACCAGTCTTAATAAAGGTCAATAGAATCATTTGAGTCATTCATTTGTGCATCAAGACAGTAAAAGTCAAGATCACCTTGAATCTGTCTTAAGATCATATCTGTTGGAATTTTCAAAAAGCCAAAGCTTGCATTGTGTTCATAATTGGTAGGAGTAGCTCAATCAAGTCTTGTAATAGCTCAAAACATCATAATCAGTTGATAGATTGGTTTCAAATCTCAAAAAAGTCAACATATCATTTCTGTCTTCAAAAGTCAAAAAAGTGAAAAAACCAGTTTTGACCCAACCTTGGGTGATTTTTAATTGATTCATTACTGGAACAATTCAAGTGAAACTTTGGTTTAAAAAAAACTTCAACTGATCTAGTTTCTTAATATCATTTTTGTAGATTTTTGAAATTTTTTTACAAGCTCCAAAATGGCTTGTCATCTTGGACTTATCTCCCCTGTGCACTGACTTAGTATATACTGAGTGTGCACAGGTGATTTGCAGGGCTTGTCACAAGCTCAATAGAGCTTTTCTTGATCTGGTTTTTGGTTTTTAAGTAGCTAGCCAGGTCTACTTTAGGTCCTAACATCTGGTTTTGATTTCCTGCTTATTGGGTAGCTTATTTTCAAGCTACAACTTAGTAGCTAAAACTGTTTTTAGTACTTAAGTTTTCAAATCATCAAATCTGAGTAGTTTGTATTTCAGAGGTTTAGGATAGTTGTAACTAGTTGCATTTGGGTACTTTTAGCATATTATAGCTTCTGTAATTATTTGGTGGTCTTTGGTGTTCATTTGCTTATTCCAAGTGCTTATTTATAAGCACTTGTCATTGCAGTTTCATAATCCTACACATAAGCCACTGTTTTTATATTTTTCTTAGATTCATAATATTAATTTAGACTTTTCCTGAATTTTTCAGATTTTTCTAGGTCAGTTTGCTATTTTTCTTCATTTAAATCGGTTTTTAGTACTTTTTAATTAGCATTTAATACAATTAAATCAGAAAAACTTCAAAAAAATAAGTTTTCATTTTTCCTAGGTTAAGATAAATATAAAAAGTCAAAAAAATATTTTTCCATAATTTTCATAGTTTAATTTGTAATTTTTAGCAATTTAATTAGTTTTAAATAGTTTTTAATTCATAGAAAATAGAAAAATAATCAGAAAATACAAAATTAGTTTTGAAAATTCTCTTTAGTTATTTTAGATTTTTCTAAGTCATAATTTTATTTTTCTAGCTTTATTTCATATTTTCTTGTATTTTAGGGTATAATTAAATTGTTAAAAATAGTTTTTAATTAATAATAATTAGATAAATAGTAATTAAAATAATTTTCTTTTTTTAAAAATTTTCTCTTATCATTGGGATTGTAAAAATGTCATTTTTATATTTTTAGGATTTATATAGTTTCAGTTTTACATTTTCTTTTGTACATCACGTAGTTTTTAAGTTAAATTTTATATAAGAAAAATCAAAAACATCAGATTTTGCAAACAGTGATAGCGTTTATTTAATATAATTTATCTTTTTAATTTTCTTTAATTTTCAGTTAAGCCCTTGTAGTTTATATATTTTTTCTTTAGTTATAATCAATCAAAACCCCTTTTTCTGTTCAAATTCTCTCGATCACTATTCGTTTGGTGATTCATTGCACAGCTCGTTGGGACATAACGACCTGGGGAAACACTATTCTCTCCTGATCTTCATTGCATTTGGTTCCAGGCTGTTTGAAGTTTGTTACGGTTAGCCATTCACAAGTGGCTAGCTTGTGTGACAAAACTTGACCGTCTGGGAGCGAATCATGAATCTTTTGGATCTTTTGATTTCTTCTATTGCTACAGTCTTGTATGTTTTTTCTAGTGCTTTTTCTGCTGCTTCTTTTGATGTGTAGCTTTTGTGACCTACACTTTTTCCAATTATGTGAGGACTGGCAAGTGCCCAATCCGAATATATTCCTCTATTTCGTCCGTCAAAGATGACGTACCATTTCTGTTTTCCTATGCTTGAATTCTGAACAATTTCTTGAACTTTTTCTTCCATTCTTGTAAACTCGTCTCTTGAGGATGAGGATGAGCATAATATTTGGGTTTTTTGGGTAGTATTTGGTAGTATGTCTTTTTTGGCTGGAGTAGATGTTGAAGGTTTTGTTGGCGTTTTTGTTGGTGTTGGTGTTTCAGTTGATTCAGAAATTGATTATGAAATTGTGTTTCTGGTTAAATATCTTACTGTGCTTGATAATTCTTCCTCCTCCTTCTTAACAATGGCTAATTGTTTTTCAATGGAGATGCGTTCTTTGATTTTCTGCTGTAGTTGTTGTTGAACTTGTTTTACTATTCCTTCCATTCTCTGGTGAGGGTGTCTGCAAAGGTGTTGTTATTGGTTCTGATGTATTTGATGTATGGATGAAATTGGTGTAGTTGCAGTTGCCAACGGATTAGTCGACCTCTACAATAGTCTTCTTGTAATTTGTATCTCCAAAAACCTGTTACATATTTCGAATCCGTTCGTAATTCGAATCTGGTTTGTAATAAATCAATCTTCCATTTTTTGAGTGTCTTTAAACACGCCAATGTTTCCTTTTCATGAGTGCTATATTTTTGCTTAGTCTCTGAGAATGTTCCAGAGATATATTTACATAATTTAGATTTATACTTTTTCTGTCTTTAAAACAGATGTTTGCCCGTTGCTTAAAAAAACTATTTCTGATGAATTTATTAATGTTGAATCAGATTGAGGAATTTGACTTCCATCAATACATAGTGCTGATAGATTAGATTGAGGGATTGGAATTCCGTCAATATATAATCCTAGTAATTCGTTACCATTCTGAATGGCCTTCATACATCCTGCCCAAGTGCTGTCTGATGCATCTGTTTCAATAATCAAAAAATCTTTTGTTTCCGGGTTATACAACTCCGGTAAACATTGTACAGTTGTTTTAATATGTTGTACAAGTTGGGTGTCAGATGGTGTCCATTCCCAACGAATTTTTTCAGAAATTTTCTTTTGTAAAACTTTTCTTTCTTTTGCTAGATTTTTCAAAAATCCTTGTAAAATTTTATTCATCAATACTTGTTTTAAAAAGATGTGTCACTAGAATAATCACTAGTATCAGTATATGCATATATATCAATGTCTGAATCTATATCTGAATCTTCAAGTGGTTCATATCCTAGATTATATGCTATTTTCAATACTTCTGTTCCTTTCTTTTCTCCTTTTTTAGGACACTTATTTGCATAATGACCTTCTTCGTGGCATAACCAACATCTGCAATCTTTTTTATCAGATGGAAAATATTTAGAATTATCTTGCTTTTTATATTTTTGACGATGTTGTTTTCTGTTTCTAAAATAATTCTGTCTAGAATTATTTTTGTAAAAACTTTTATACCTTGGATTGTATGTTTTTCTTTTCCATATTTTCTTTCGTCTTTTATTCGTTTTTTGATAACATCCATAATTGCCTATCTTATCAGATTGTCTTTCACAACAGAGTTCAATTTGTGCTTCTTTCTTAGATATTTCTTGTAAACATTGTTTTCTAACCCATGCTTTTACCGTGGTAATTCGAGCTCCTAAAGTATCTTCTATAATTCTATCGTTGTCTTGTAATATTAATGCATATGAATTTTTTAGTTCTGTTGCTATGGATTCTGGAAGTTTGTTAAAAAACATTTCTAAAGCTATTTTTTGTCTTGCAATATCTAGCTTATAGTATTGATCCGAAAATTCGCATATGAAAGAATCTAGATAACACATGTTACATATCTTAAGATTAACTATCTTCCAATATGCATGTTCCCTAAAAGCTTCAGTTGATGCTTCTTTTCCTGGAATTCTTCCTGTGAATTCTTGTATAATACATGCTGTTATATTCTTAAAAGTTGTATGAGCATTTGTTGTTGCTATTCTTGATAATTCTAATTCATCTATAGATTCTAAAAATCTATAAACATTTCCTGATGTTTTATGCATTATAAAATTAAGTAGATCTCTTGGTTGTAATGCTCGTAATTCTTCAGTTAATTGTATTTGAGCATTTAACCTATTACTCCAATCTTGAATTTTATTATCTATCTCTGTTTCACAATCGATGTTTAAAACTTCTCCATTCATCCTAGTTATTGGTATTTTTGGTATATATCGACTAGGTATTTGTTCCCATTTACCCTTCTTATTTCTAATCATTCCTTGTTGATATAAATACTTTTCAGTGGGTGTTGGTAGTTTATAATCAAATTGTCTTTGAAAGTCTTCATCTACATAAGATTTTTTCCTTTTTTGTGCAAAATTATAGTTTGTATAAGAACTTTCTCCTGGGTATCTATACGGATTTTCATATGGATTTTCAACCGAACTATAATCCTGAACTATATCTACCTCTTCTTCTTCATTAGTTTCAGATGGTATATCTAATGATGCCATTAACTTAGTAAGAGTTTCAATTGATTCTTCGAGATTTTCCATTATATTATTCGTATTGGTGGATTGATTTTAAGGGGCTTTTTTAATAATGCTTCTTTTACTTTAGTAATAGTGATATCTTTACTTTGATCTTGAGTATCAACTATTTTTGATAATTGTTCTATCAGATTTACTTGGCTTTGTTCTAAACTTTCAATTTCTTCTGTCTTTTTATCTAATAATACTTGTATATCATCTAATTTCTCTTGTGTTGTTCTAGATATCTCTGGTAATCATTTAAATATTAGAAAACTTAATATTTTAGTTATGTTATTAAGTGTTAAAATTAACATATCTATTTTTTCTCCAATAGGTTGATTACTATCATTTTTATTTATATTAATACCGTATGACGTTCCTTTTGATAAATTTTGAGGTATTTTAAGTAATGTCTGATTATATGGTATAAATGGTTCGAAAGATGTAATATTTTTATCTTCGCCGAAATTTATTTTTTGATCTGACGAATTTTCTGAAATATGATTCATTTTCATTTTTCCCTTAACAAATTATTAATTCTGATTTCAATTCTTTTATTGCTTCTGTATTTCCCTTTAATGCGTCTCTCATTATGTATGTGTGTATATTAATTGTTAAAAAACCATTAGAATGTGTTTTTTCACCTTTTTCTATTCTTTCTTTTATGCTTTTTATTTCTTTTAATATTTCTTTTCCTGATTCTGAAAACATTTTTAAATGTCTAATGTTTTGTTTATTTTTCTCTATTCTCGTTTGAATTTTAGTGTCACTCATATTCTTAAATTTAATGATCTTAACATTTGTTTCATTTCTTTTATATCTTCTTGATTACTAGTAGATTCTTCATCTGATTTCTCTATTTGTGGTATCCATATTGACGATATATTAGATGTTGATTTTCTACTTCTTTCAATATATTTATTTTTTGAAAACATGTTTGGTGTTTCAAGACTTAGTAATGGTTCAAAAAGTTTGTCTATATGAATTCTATCATTTGTTTTAAACGTGATACTATGATGTGAGTTAGTAAGTGCATAATTTATTTGATATGTTACTGTAGAAGGGTGATTTCCTTTATACATAAATGCTCTTCTTAATAATTCATATCTAATAGTAATACTTTTATTTATATCCTTGTCTTTAAGACTTAATCCCATTTGTATATTTACATCGAATTTTATTTTTCCTTCTGATAAATTTCCTTTTCCTTTAGCAATAATGTTTTCTTCTTTATTAATGATTCTATCATCTCTTAGTTCCAATTCAATTGGTGTATTACAACCCATAAATGTACTTTTTAATATTATTTGTATGGTTGATATATGAATATATGCTATTTTACTTCTATCTTTTTCCTTCATTCGTTTTATTCTATCATTTATCTGTTGTTTATTAATTATAGGTATAATAATATTGCCTTGTGTTTGTTCAATAGAAACTGGTTCTTCTCCAATTATTTTTCCAAAATATATTATATTTTTCCTTGAAAATATTTCTCTTAGTGACCTTTGAATGTCAAAATTATGTTTTTCTGATAATGTAAAATTAGATCTTCTAATAGCTGTTTTATCAATAATAGCATCTAGCATAAATCCTGATTCATTTTCACTTTCATGAATAATAAAGTATAAATCTAAATTATGTAAATATATCTCTGGAACATTCTCAGAGACTGAGCAAAATATAGCACTCATGAAAAGGAAACATTGGCGTGTTTAAAGACACTCAAAAAATGGAAGATTGATTTATTACAAACCAGATTCGAATTACGAACGGATTCGAAATATGTAACAGGTTTTTGGAGATACAAATTACAAGAAGACTATTGTAGAGGTCGACTAATCCGTTGGCAACTGCAACTACACCAATTTCATCCATACATCAAAACCAATACCAACACCTTTGCAGACACCCTCACCAGAGAATGGAAGGAATAGTAAAACAAGTTCAACAACAACTACAGCAGAAAATCAAAGAACGCATCTCCATTGAAAAAAAATTAGCCATTGTTAAGAAGGAGGAGGAAGAATTATCAAGCACAGTAAGATATTTAACCAGAAACACAATTTCATAATCAATTTCTGAATCAACTGAAACACCAACACCAACAAAAACGCCAACAAAACCTTCAACATCTACTCCAGCCAAAAAAGACATACTACCAAATACTACCCAAAAAACCCAAATATTATGCTCATCCTCATCCTCAAGAGACGAGTTTACAAGAATGGAAAAAAAAGTTCAAGAAATTGTTCAGAATTCAAGCATAGGAAAACAAAAATGGTACGTCATCTTTGACGGACGAAACAGAGGAATATATTCGGATTGGGCACTTGCCAGTCCTCACATAATTGGAAAAAGTGTAGGTCACAAAAGCTACACATCAAGAGAAGCAGCAGAACAAGCACTAGAAAAAACATACAAGACTGTAGCAACAGAAGAAATCAAAAGATCCAAAAGATTCACAATTTTGAATCAAGAACAGACATCCAGTACCAGATCGATAGATTTACTAAGAAGCATTCCGACTACAAGAGAAAAAGAATCCGCGAAGAAACCAACAGTTGAAAATTTTCAGCGACTATGGGACAGTATTGTTCACTACAATGAAGTTCTAGCTACTAAGCTTTTCTACCCAAAGGACCGAAGAGAAGGACCAAAAGCAGTATTCATTCCAGAAGCAGAACCAATAATTATTCATGAATATTTCGTTCATGGATTATTAGATACCGTATACACTAAAGAAGGAAATCTTAAAGAATTCCAAGAATTCCCGACACGTATTCAGAGAATCATTAAAACATACGATGATTATTTCGCAAAGAAACGATCATTGTTTCTCAGCATTCATTCAAGTTATCCAATCTTTAGCAATGATCAACAGCTATTAGTACCATCCATTGTAATAGCAAAACTAGGAGTCAGCAACGGAAAGTATCCATCAAGAGACGAGATACCACCAACAACTCCATTGATGAGTGTCTAAATACTCATCATTTTTGTACTGTATAGACTGCAAAATCATCTGAAAACACTCAGAAACACATCAAAATGATCAAAATATCACAAATCAGTGTTTTATGTGTTTTAAATGCAAAAATATCAAAATCAGATGAAAAACGTATCAAATTTGCAAAAATGACAGTTTTAGTCCCCCAAGTTTCAAAAGTTGTCAAAAACAGTCCCTGGTATATCTAAATAAAGAAAAATGTCATTTAAGGTCCATGGGATTCAAAAGTTGTCAAAACAAACCTTTGAAATGTAAAATTTGCAAAATTACAACTTTGGTCCTTAACTTTGAAAATTGTCATATTTAGTCCTTCAAATTTCAGAAAATGGAAAATATGGTCCTTGGTTTATTTGGGAGTGGCAATATTGGCCCTTGGAAGACATTTTCAGATTTACAAGTTTGGTCCCTGGATTTTCAGCATATGCATTTTTAGTCCCTAAATTACACCTTGGGTCCTAAACTAATCCTAAAACACAAACAAAGCCCAATCCAATCCCTAAGCCCATAACCCGGTCCTTTTACCCATCCAACCCACCCTTTGTATTATTAGACCCAGTCAACAGATGAGTCAAACAATCACCCCCTTGGCGCCATAAGTCTCCTTCCCCAACTGTTACACCTGAAATTACTCAACAAACCCATCCCCCCTCCTCAACATATCATTTTCTTTGTTCCCTCCTCCTCAACACAAAACAAAAACCATTAAATGCAATCCTTTCTCCTTCACTCAACCCTCCACCTGTTAAAATCCACTTTGGCGCCAAAATGATCAAACGGCCAATATCAACTTAAAGCATCCAACGGCCAAATTTATTGGTGGGAAAGGTTCAGTGGACAAGTGGAAACATCTTGGAGCTATAAAAAGAGGAAGAAGCTGTAGAAAAGAGTAGCTAGCTTTTTAGTTTTTTTTCTTTAATGTCGTATTTTAAATTAATGTCTTAGTTTAATGTCAAATGTTATAATTTCAAGTTCTATGTATTATATTTAAGTTAAAAGACCTTTGTAATGTGTTTTTGATCATCAATCTAAGTTTTTATATAAGCTTCAATTTTCAAGTTTGCTATTGAAAGTTTCAGTTTTATTGTCTTATGCATAAGCTTCTATCAGCTTCTTTTTAAGTTCAAACAAGCTCATTTAAACTTCTGATAACTTGTTATAAGCTCACAATTCATTTTCAAGGAAACTTGAATGATGGTCAACAAAAGTCAAAACGGGTGCATTTGGCAATGGTGATGGATATTGGGTTGATGCAGCCTTGATATGGGTTGAATTAGACTAGATTAGGTTAGGTTTGGGTTCTGGTTTTGGTCTGGATAAGCTGGACACTGTGGTTAGTGATTTGCTCATTTTCAATTTTCATGTCAATTTTGCATTTTATGTTGTCTATGTATCTGTGGTCATCTTTAGTTTAAACTTGCTTATATAGTTGTAATTAGGTCATGTAAGCTCAGTTTAATCATTAATACAAGTTTGTTTAGTGTTTAGCTTATTTTGATTGCAAATCAGTTGGAATTAAGGGTGTTTGGATTAGTATGATAATCTGAGTTTGAGTCTTTGTTTGTATTAGACATTTGCATTACCTGTCTTAAAATAACCAATAAGACTCATGTGAGTCAGTTAATTGAGCCTTAGAACCTTAAAAGTCAATCTCATGAGTTAACTGTCCTAACAGTTTATCTGTTAAGTTTTTGTAAAAACAAAATCTCTTTTTGTGTTTAAAATACCATAACCTAGCTTTCAGTAACTTTATTTCATCACATTACATCATTATCAATCCACAAATCTAGATCAAACTTCAAATAAGTCAACTTTTCAGTTTTGCTTTAAAAGTCAAATATTTGCAAAACCAGTTTTTAGCTCAACTAGAGGGATTTTTCATGCACTCATTTCTTGGTCAAATCAAGTGAATCTTGTGGTTTTGAAAAGCTCTCTTGGTCTATTTTATTATTACCAATTTTCTAGATTTTTGCAAATTTTCTTTAAGCTCTTAACTAGCTTGTGAGTATGGTGTCAAACCCCCTGTGCAGAGCACTGTTGCCTGCACAGGTTTGTGCAGCTTTTGCACAGAGCTCATCTGAGCACCTCTGGGTCTGATTTTTGGTTTACATGTTCTTAGTCAGGTTATCTTGAGGTTCCAATAATTTCTTTCTAGTTTCCAGCTTATTTTGTGGCTTATAATCTTGCTTAAAGTAGACCACCAGAAACTGTTTTTTTAGCTTAAATCTCAAAACATCAAATCTGTGAATTCAGCTAATCAGAGGTTATGGGTTGTTGTTTTTAGTTGATTGTGATTTTTTTTAGCTTATTGTAGCTTGTGTATCAGTTGGTAGCTTGTTGTGCTCATCTAGCTTATCCTAAGTGCTTATTTTTAAGCACAGTCCACTTCAGTTTCAAATCCCTCCAAACAAGCCCCTGTTTTTCTATTTTTCCTAGCCTCCTAATATCATTTTTAGCTTTTCCTGAAATTTTCAGATTTTTCCAAGTTGGTTTGCTATTTTTCTTGATTTAAATTAGTTTTTAAGCACTTTTAATTAGGATTTAATACAAATAATTAAGAAAAGTTCCAAAAAAATAATTTTTCAATTTTAACAGTTTAAGATAAATATAAAAAGCCTAAAAAGTATTTTTCCATAATTTTCTTGGTTTAAATAGTATTTTCTAGCATTTTAATTAGTTTTAAATAGTTTTAAATTAATAATAAATACATAAAAAGTCTAAAAAATATATTTTCAGTTTTAAAATAAGTTTTATCATATTTTAGATTTTTCCAAGTTATAATTTCATTTTTCTAGGTTAATTTTGTATTTTCTTCTATTTTAGTGCATTTTAAATACTTAATAAATAGTTTTTAATTAATAATAATTAAATAAATAGTTGTAAAAATAATTTTCCTTTTCTAATAATTTTCTTTTATTATTAGGATTGTAAAAATGTATTTTTCATATCCGTAGGTATTTTTCTTCTTTATTTTCACGTTTTATTTTGCACGTTACGTGGTTTTTAATTTAAACGTACGTTTTAGGTTTTAAACGTTCATCACTTTAAATATAGTGATAGCGTTTATTTAATATCTTTTATCTTTTTAATTTTCTTAATTTGCATTTAAGTCGCTTTATTTTTATAAACTTTTTCAGTAGTGTAATTATCCAAATTCTAATCCTTTCTGATCACTATCATTAGTGATCATTCTATCGTCTGATCTAGTGTTTGCACACCATTGAGTCTCCGTGGGACATAACGACCCGGGAATTCATTGTATTCTCTGATCTTCATTGTATTTGTGTCTGAGCAGTTTTAAGCTTCTTACGGTCAGTCATTCACAAGTGGCTGGCTTGTGTGAGGTAGCTTGACTGTAGTTCAGCACAGACATCAGAAATTTCGTGGAAGCTCTAGTTGGAGTTTTTACCGCATCAACAAAACTAGGAATAGGACGAAGACAAAGATCAGAAATCAAAATCAATTATTTTCAAAATAATATTTTTATTTTTTCACATTTCTCAGGAGCAAGTATTAGTGAAGAAGATCAGAAAATCTTAGCAGAATTCGAGAAACCATTTGAAGATTTTTCCGGACCACTTGCAGAATTACCGGAAGATTTCAAGATTGCACTATGTCAAGAATTAACAAGCTCAGGAAGACATCTCTGTGAATACTGTACAGATACACAGATGCAAGAAGAATGAAGACAAAAATTCAAGAATTATTATCGACGCAAAAATCCAAAGCAAAGAAAACGCGTGAAGAGATAAGGCATCAATTATTTAGCGCATCAATTATTCAACAACCACTTTTTTACTTTTTCAATTTTTTCTTTGAGTGGTGTGATGTTGTTTGTTTTTACGTAATAATGTAAGATAATAATGTAAGGCCTGTCGGCCACCTAGCTGTATCAATAATGTAAATATAGGTAAGCAATGACGTATGTTGTAGCTACTACACCTACTATCCTCTTGTATAAATAGAGGCCTTGCCTCCAATAATAAAGTGTGCGATTTTTAAGTTTAAAATTGACATCGTTCAATTTGAGGTTGCAACAATCTCTGAGATTGATATCTCACCTATCTGTTGAAGCTACCGCTTCTGAATAGCAGATCCCTATCATCAATCATCATTAAACATCCATCATTCAACGAACCATTCATAATTCAAAATCACAACTGAATTCATTCATTAAATCAACGTATAATTCAAAAACACATGGACCCATTTCAAATCAAAATTAATTATCATCCAATTCAAATGAAATATTTTTCGTTCGTAATATCCGCGTACTACACCTACTATCCTCTTGTATAAATCGAGGCCTTGCCTCCCATAATTTATACAAGAGGATAGTATGTCAATTTTAAACTTAAAAATCGCACACTTTATTATGGGAGGCAAGGGCTCTATTTATACAAGAGGATTGTAGGTGCAGTAGCTACAGCCTACGTCATTGCTTACCTATATCTACATTATTGATACAGCTAGGTGGCCACCTAGTTGTATCAATAATGTAAATATAGGTAAGCAATGACGTAGGCTGTAGCTACTACACCTACTATCCTCTTGTATAAATAGAGGCCTTGCCTCTCGTAATAAAGTGTGTGGTTTTTAAGTTTAAAATTTACATCGTTCAATGAAAAAAATAAGGAAGAATTGGAAGAATTACATGTAGCTATAACAAACAAAATAGAAAATAGCGATAAAGAAAAATCGCACACTTTATTATGGGAGGCAAGGCCTCTATTTATACAAGAGGATAGTGAGGATAGTAGGTGTAGTAGCTACAACCTACGTCATTGCTTACCTATATTTACTATTTATACAAGACGATAGTAGGTGTAGTAGCTACAGCCTACGTCATTGCTTACCTATATTTACATTATTGATACAGCTAGGTGGCCGACACCTACTATCCTCTTGTATAAATAGAGGCCTTGCCTCCCATAATAAAGTGTGCGATTTTTAAGTTTAAAATTGACATCGTTCAATTTGAGATTGCAACAATCTCTGAGATTGATATCTCACCTATCTGTTGAAGCTAACGCTTCTGAATAGCAGATCCGCGTAAAAGAGGAAAAAGACGAATGGTCATTAACTATAAAAAGATGAATGAAGCAACCATAGGAGATTCATATAAGTTACCAAGGAAAGACTACATTTTAGAAAAATTAATGATGATTGTGATTTTGAATTATGAATGGTTCGTTGAATGATGGATGTTTAATGATGATTGATGATAGGGATCTGCTATTCAGAAGCGGTAGCTTCAACAGATAGGTGAGATATCTTCTTCTAATAATCCATGAACGAAATATTCATGAATAATTATTGGTTCTGCTTCTAGAATGAATACTGCTTTTGGTTCTTCTCTTCGGTCCTTTGGGTAGAAAATGCTCATCCTCATCCTCAAGAGACGAGTTTACAAGAATGGAAGAAAAAGTTCAAGAAATTGTTCAGAATTCAAGCATAGGAAAACAAAAATGGTACGTCATCTTCGACGGACGAAACAGAGGAATATATTTGGATTGGGCACTTGCCAGTCCTCACATAATTGGAAAAAGTGTAGGTGACAAAAGCTACACATCAAGAGAAGCAGCAGAACAAGCACTAGAAAAAACATACAAGACTGTAGCAACAGAAGAAATCAAAAGATCCAAAAGATTCACATTTTTGAATCAAGAACAAACATCCGGAGGCCTCTATTTATACAAGAGGATAGTAGGTGTAGTAGCTACAGCCTAAGGTAAGCAATGACGTAGGCTGTAGCTACTACACCTACTATCATCTTGTATAAATAGAGGCCTTGCCTCCCATAATAAAGTGTGCGATTTTTAAGTTTAAAATTGACATCGTTCAATTTGAGATTGCAACAATCTCTGAGATTGATATCTCACCTATCTATTGAAGCTACCGCTTCTGAATAGCAGATCCCTATCATCAATCATCATTAAACATCCATATCATCAATCAATCATCATTAAACATCCTTTATACATAAATGCTCTTCTTAATAATTCATATCTAATAGTAATACTTTTATTTATATCCTTGTCTTTAAGAGTCCATGTGTTTTTGAATTATACGTTGATTGAATGAATGAATTCAATTGTGATTTTGAATTATGAATGGTTCGTTGAATGATGGATGTTTAATGATGATTGATGATAGGGATCTGCTATTCAGAAGCGGTAGCTTCAACAGATAGGTGAGATATCAATCAACGTATAATTGAATGAATGAATGAATTCAATTGAATGAATGAATTCAATTGGATGCAAGGCCTCTATTTATACAAGAGGATAGTAGGTGTAGTAGCTACAGCCTACGTCATTGCTTACCTATATTTACATTATTGATACAGCTAGGTGGCCGACAGGCCTTACGCGGATATTACGAACGAAAAATATTTCATTTGAATTGGATGATAATTAATGTAACTCTTGAACTGTTGGTTTCTTCGCAGCTATTTATACAAGAGGTTAGTAGGTGTAGTAGCTACAGCCTACGTCATTGCTTACCTATATTTACATTATTGATACAGCTAGGTGGCCGAAAACAAAAGATTTTTTGATTATTGAAACAGATGCATCAGACAGCACTTGGGCAGGATGTATGAAGGCCATTCAGAATGGTAAAGAATTACTAGGATTAGATACCAATAACTAGGTGTAGTAGCTACAGCCTACGTCATTGCTTACCTATATTTACATTATTGATACAGCTAGGTGGCCACCTAGCTGTATCAATAATGTAAATATAGGTAAGCAATGACGTAGGCTGTAGCTACTACACCTACTATCCTCTTGTATAAATAGAGGCCTTGCCTCCCATAATAAAGTGTGTGATTTTTAAGTTTAAAATTGACATCGTTCAAGAGGATATCCGCGTAATAGGAGATCCCTATCATCAATCATCATTAAACCTCCCATAATAAAGTGTGCGATTTTTAAGTTTAAAATTGACATCGTTCAATTTGAGATTGCAACAATCTCCGAGATTGATATCTCACCTATCTGTTGAAGCTACCGCTTCTGAATAGCAGATCCCTATCATCAATCATCATTATTTAAACTTAAAAATCGCACACTTTATTATGGGAGGCAAGGCCTCTATTTATACAAGAAGACTATTGTAGAGGTCGACTAATCCGTTGGCAACTGCAACTACACCAATTTCATCCATACATCAAATACATCAAAACCAATAACAACACCTTTGCAGATGAATGGAAAAATCTTTAAAATTGACATACAGAACAAGCACTAAAAATTGGTACAGCCATATGTGGGAGAGAGAGGGGGACAAAGGGGACAAAAAGTACCCCTTAAAAATAGGGAGGGTTCATCTAAAAAAATAAGCACCGTCTAAATAAGCCAACCCTGCCATGTATTGTATCTTGTCTTTTTTGGGTGTTTTATTTATTGTTGTTTTTCAAAAAAATAAAAAGATAAAAAAATAAATAAATCTAACGAAAGGGCATGTTATATATTTATCCATATAATCGAGAGTTGCTATGAATTTAATGACCTTATTGAAATTAAGTTCTCATTTTATGTTGTCAATAAAGGTTTTATGGTATATATAAATATGACATTGTAACACCCCTAGTTCTTTTGTCCTTTCAAATACGATGTACATCTATGGTACCTTGTATACATGTGGCAAAGAAATCACCTACTTAAGATAACATACAGAATTGTCAACTTTCAAAATAACCCATGCATATATATAGTTTCCTTATTATTGTACGTAGAGTCGGTTTCCCTCATTCTATATAAAAGGAGGGTGTACGTACCTCATTCTTTTCATTCATCAATACAATATTTGATTATTGTTATCGACTGTTGTTCTAAAGTGAGGGTTTCGGTTTTGTTGTAGTAGTAAATATTTTAATTTAGATGGCGCAAGTAAAGAAGAGAATCAAACTGATGATCCACAGACATCAAGAGCTAGAAAATGTTCCCGAGTTGATTCAGCGTATACAACTATTGTTGCCCACAAAAGAGGCTGCCCGCACCTGCATCTTGTCCAAGTCATGGCTACACGCTTGGTCTACCATCCCTACCATCCGGTTTTCTCCGTCCATTGACACTTTAAAACAACATCAGAGATACCACATGAGGTGGATTTACCGGACCTTACTAAGGTATCACCGGGACAACTTACCAATCACAACTCTTGATCTTCAGTTTGGCATTCACACTGCTTTTCGTTCCGCTTACAAATTGATCATGCAAGCTGCTACTTCTAAAAGTAACGAGCTTCACCTCGCAATCTTGCCTCCCGCATCATTTACTTTGCCTGATGAGATATTCTCAAATGAAAATCTTCACGCATTAAGTTTGAAACTTATATACCTCTCTAAATGGAGAGATTCCGATTATTCCCTTCACATTAGTAGCGATCCTTCTATCCACTGCACCAACCTACGCGTACTCAACTTGGCTGATGTCCACATAACTCAATATGTGCTTCAGAAATTATTATCTACATGTAAATTACTTCAAAAGATCGACATCGAGTTACCCGAGGAATTGTGGATTATCAAGGTAAGAAACCTCCCTTATCTTGATGAATTGAGAATAAATGATCTCAGCGCGAGTAATGATAATTTGGAAGTTGATAATGTCCCATCTCTCCGTTCGCTTGTTTACGAGACACATTTAGCTTGTGTAGTGTGGTTTAAGCCCGTATTATACAGAATGGGCACAATTCGGAGCTTGAGAGAGTTATTTTTAGACTGCGTGTCCATGGATGATGCATTTTCAAGTATGATCAACTCCAACTTTCCATTTCTAGAGAGTTTGACCCTTATAATCAAGTGGTGGAGTGTCGAAATCTTGGACATCACATGTCTTACGTTGCGGAGATTGAAATTACATTTTTTTCCAGTCGAGCAAATCAAGGTACAAATTTATGCTCCCAATTTACTTGTTTACACGCACGAAAGCAGGATAGTGCCTAGTCTCTTGTTTCCAACCGTTCCTCCCGAGCAAATCCAGCTATGCCTCCTATTTGACAATAATAATCCCATCGATGAGTTGTTCTTTCTTGACATGAGGGAAGCACTCAAAGTATCAAGCAAGTTTAGCATTCAAATATGGGGTTCCGAAAATGCGGTTCTAGTGCCTTTCAACATTGATCATTTGAGAACAATCTTCCCATCTCCGGCTACAAGTGTTGAAGAAGTGTTTTTTGTCACACAGCACAACAGGGTCTTGTGGGAGAACTCACTGCTCTTTGATACAGTTTTTTCTATTTGCCACCCCATGTACGTCAAGGCGACTAATGAATTAGGCCTCAAAGTCGCTAACTACTTGTTAAACCAGCTAATGGTTAAGGAAAATGAAATACAGGAGGTCATGTACTGTGAAATAAGAAATCCTCTCAATGGAAGATGGGTAGCGCTAACAAGTTCTTCCTTAAGTTTGATTGATACAACGACTCCTCGTGACTGCAGTGACGATGAGTTCGAAGTTACCGAGTTCAAACTTAGCTGGTGTTCACCATAGAAGCTTCTTCACTTGTATTGTTTGGCTATTTATTGTTTCAGATTTCTGTAGTTATAACTTTGTACTTTTTTCACCGTAAGTTAATGGTTTGATGTAAAACGTTTTGTGTGTCATATTATTGTTTAACTTATTCATTAGTTGTTTGTTGAATGAGTTATTTTACTGTGATTTGATACAAGACCTACTTCATTAAGGGATTGGATAGATGAAACTCGTCAAAAGAAAATTTTGCTGCCCAGGTCTTGCATCTCTCCAGGATCGAATTTCATCAAACAATCATCATTTATGTACAATCACCATTCAAGAATTAACATTAAGGAAACAAAAAGATTTGGGGTTGAACCCTTTCTAACTGATATTATATAACTGAATTGGGTTGCATTATATTTACAGAATTGTAATCCTATATATACTATATGAAGCGCCACCAGTGAACAAGGGAGGTACCGTTTCATCAAAAGTATCTAACCGTTACAACCTATAACCGGTTTTATGACCCAGCCCATAATCAAGTTTCTGTTATTTACAGAACTTATATACATACATATACTAAACATACTAAAAGGTCCTTAGACTTTATATAAACAAACTTCTGATTATAACATTAGTTCCAACAAATTTCTATGTGTGGATAAGCAAGCAACACAACCAAAAATCAAAAGTACATGAGATAGTGAGAAATTAAGAAATATCACATTCACAATTACAGACCAATCGATTGGAAATTTTGTTATGCAATTAATCATTATGCTGACTGAATCAAAGATGTTAAATAAATGGTTCTGAATGAAAATGAATGTTTGATTAGTACTATCCAAATAAGAAAACTGAACTGAAAGTCTAAATGTTTTTATAAATTAAAATTAAAATCAAATGAACTATTTCGATTTATAAATATTAGGAGTTACATCAATTCTAAATTTTGAGATGATATAAGTACACGGTTGTTCCAAAAATATGTTTTTCTATTGTATGTTTGAAAAAAGAAATAGAGTTAATTACATAAATGGTCCTTGTGGTTTGTCAGATTTTACAAATTTAATCCTTAAAATTTATTTCTTGCGGATATCCTCCCTATGATTTTGACCCGTTATAGGTTTGGTCCATTAACCACTATTTTTGTTAGTTTGACCGTCAAGGATGGTTGAAATGACACTAATACCATCGTATGTCTAAGCGTATGGTCCATATGGTTTGTCTCGTATCACAGATTTAGTCCCTAAGTGTTTTTTTTAATTATTTTTTAATTATTTAATTAATAATAGTATTAAATTTCTTAATTCATTATTTTTGTAATTTTTTATTATTATTTCTTATCCACATTATGTCAAAACTTTAAAATTTAATATTTTAACAAATTTATTGAATAGATAAGAATTTTAATATTTTAACAATTTTTTTTCAAATTTAATAACTTAACAATTTTTAAATTTTTTTAATAGATTAAAATTTTAATATTCTAGCGCAATATTAATTTTAAATTTAAATAAAAAATTAAAATTATTAACGGATTATGTCAAAACTTTTCTTGTCAAAAACTAAAAAAAATATATCATGTCCAAAAAAATACGACATAATTAATTGACATAAATTTAACAAAATTTTTGTAGAAAGCTTTTTTGTCAAGAATTTTATAAAAACTATTTCGTCAAAAAGTATTCAAAAAAGTTCAAAAAATCTGTCATAAAAGTTTTCAAAAGAATTCTATCAAAAATTTATTTAAAAAATTCTGACAAATTTTTTTAAATACTAATATTAATTAAATAGTTAAATAAATAATAAAAAAATTTGGGACTAAATCCGTAACACCCCACAAACCTCAGGTACCATACAATTAGAGGGCATTTGCGTCATTTCAGCCATCTACACACCCATCTGACGGTCAAACTAACAAAAAAAGTGGTCAAGGGACCAAACCCGTAACGAGTCAAAACCATAAAGAGGAGATCCGAAAAAAAGTTGAAGAACTAAATCCGTAAAACCCGACAAACCACAGAGACCATTCATGTAATTAACTCAAAGAAGTATAATCATATTGTATGTAACTTTAGTGGGACATAAAATATAGCAAAATATTAGTGCTTGTAAGTTGAAGGCTAGAATCAAGAATGAGCAACAAATATAATTGTCAAAGAAAAATAAAAAGATAACAAGTGTGATGTGATAAATTGGATCTGAATGGAAGAGCTACTCCTCATTATATGGCCATTCAGTGCAAAATTGAACCATTTAGTGCTATCATTTTTCCTACCAAACAAAAATTCCTTGACCGACTAGGTAGAACGTAGGGGTGTTCACGGAGCGGTTCGGTTCGGTTAGTTGAAAGATTTAAACTATCCAACGCGGGACGGGTAATTAAATTTACTACCCGAAATCTAACCGTACTAGACGGGTAACCGGACAAGCGGTTACCCGCGGTCCGGGTCATGGTTAACCATTTTAGACATTTAATCAAGTTTAACCGTATACACAATAACATGTTCTAGAACGTAAAATGTCATTTTAGTAAAATTAAATGACATTTAATAGATAATAGTCATATAAAAGTTATCCCGTTAGAATAATTGCATTCAAATATTCAGACATAATCAATTATCAAAATAATCGTTATTCGACGTATATAGATTAAGATCACGTTTATCAACTTTCGCACATAAATGTTCGGAAATGTTTACATTAAGAGCAAAAAATGCGTTATAAAATAAAATTAGTGCAATAATATAATTAATGCTTGTATAATTATTTGAATATTTAGTTAAAAAAAAAACTTCATGTATTAAACACGGTTCGGTTCGGTTAACCGCGGATATCAAAATCTAAAAACCAAAACCGAACCATGATAAGCGGGTTTTTTTGTTTCGGTTTTTGTTTCGGTTTCTTCGGTTTCAGGTTATTTCGGTTTCGGATTTAGCGGTTCGGCTCGGTTTGTCGGTTTTTCGGATTTTTTGAACACCCGTAGAAGTGTTGGGCCATCCTATTCAGTTGCTATCAAAGATCCCCTTGGTGGCTTAGTCAAGCTGTTAAAAGAGGTAGTAATAATTTTGAAATGGGCTACAACTAAATCTGTAAATGCCCTCTATATTAATGGGCCTGGTTTATGTTTTTTAGCAAAGAGGGCAATTGAGGAAATTTCAAACAGGAAAGTAACATCAAACCAAGTTTACATGAGAACCAAAAGCTATTTTAGTGACGTATGAGTTTTGCATAAGATACCATTGATAATTGATGATGCAAATCATATTAAATAGGTGACTAGTAATTAGGAAATCAAAATTAGTTATGTAACTAAATGATGAAAACGTTTTTAGTTGAAAGTGCTAATGTTGAAAATCATTTTAAAGTATCGCTAATATTGAATTGTGTGAATTGTAAGCTTGATTTGAAGTGTTGTTACCAGTTTTTGTACTAGTTAATTATGAGTGTCTTAAAATGAAGCATATAAGTGCTTTGTAGACAGTAGAGATTCAGGTCTATGAGATTTTATATAAGGTAGTCTAGAAATATGTCATCATGAATTGGTTACTGATTAGTACGGTATATGACTACGGACCCGTCATCATATGAGTAAAATGGGTTACAACGATGATTTCATCATTTATTACATGGTTTTTACTGAATGATAGAATAGTAAACATGTCAACAACCGGCATTTACCATCATTCTCATCATTTTATAGTTTGAAGATTTACCGTTTACAAAATATGTTATTTTAAAAAAATATGAAAATGGTTTTTTTTATTAATTTTGATTAAAAATGGATGGATAAGATTGATTTATTAGATATATGGTAAATATGAGATCTATATTGATCTCAACTCTATTAAGCCCCAAGGTCAAATCTGTAATTTCTGTCAAAAATGTGTACTTTGCACCATTAGTCCTTGTCGTTAAATATTTTGCACCGTTGGTCTTTTTTCGTTAACTATTTGCGTGACAAGTCCTTATTTTTTAATAAAACTTAACGGAAAGACTTTTCTAAAATGCTAAAAGCATTATAATATATTTCTAACTAATATGTGAAATTTGGGGTATTCCAACATGCCATCATACACACATTTTGAAGGGCACAAAACTCAAGTCGTTTTATTCTTGCCCAATTACAATAAGTTTGTATAATGTTGAATAAATTAAACCAAACTAATGTAAAGCAAATAATTGATGGTTTAACGTTGTTTAACATGAATCAAACTGTATATTTGTTGGTTTGTATGATCCCCCAATGTGTATTTGTGTTGTTGAAATCATACCGGGTTTACCAAGGTCAAGGATGTTAGGAATTGGAAATTCCATGAGGAAGTGTCGGTCACCCCAATTATAGTCTAGCACATGTTAGCTCGTAGACATATCGTTATTTACTGTTTAGTAGTATAGTTATTAGCTTAGTGCAACACCGTGGAGGAAGACGGGTCTTTACCCACTGTATTCCTGATCCACAGTCCGTCAGGAGGACGTAGTCTTTGTAAGTATAAATACCCCTTCCATCCTTGGAAGGGGTGGTGCTTCATTCTTAATCTAACCTTTCTTTTGTTTATCTCTCTAGTTTTCACCCTCTCCTCTCTTCATCTCTCTAAAACCATGGCTTTCTTTTATCATCACCATCCAAGGCCACCCGAATCATCATAACACAATATATGTAAGATCCTAAAAATGGTACCAGAGCCAAGGTTGTTGTGTTATCTTTGATTTGTGTGGTTTCGTACCATGGTTATTGTGTTTTAATGATTTATGTTGGTTCGAATCTTGTTTTAAAAACTGTTTTTGTATCACTTTTTGGTCGAAAAATTATGTCTTTCTTATTCTTATGGTTTAACAGTTTTTAAAACAAGGTTTATGTATCTTTTGGTCAATACTTCATGTGACTTATTCATATTAAAATCTGTCTTTGTGTCATTTTCTTGTCCCAAGTCAGTATTTTTATCATATTTACATGAGTTTTGTACCAATATCCGTGAAATGTATTGTTGGTCTTCATTTATGTGGTCTTTACTGTGGTCAAAACGGGTCTAAGAAGCATTTCAATAGCAGTTTTTCTGGGTTTTTATGAAGACTGATGGAAAAGTGGTCGGAAAATCTCGCCGGAAATATGGTCAAAGGGTCAAAACCCTATTTTTACGCATAAGAAGCCATCTACAGAGTTATTTACGCATAATTGTGAAGTTATGCGTAATGATTTGTTACGCGTATGTTTTACGCATAAGCCTATGCCTACGCGTAACCTAGACCTGTTTACGCGTATGCTTTACGCGTAAGACCAATGTTTACCCATAAACAAATGGTTACGCGTAAGAAAAATGTTTACGTGTAAGAAAGGGAAAATGATTCGCGTAAGCCGTAAACTGACCTTGACTCAACATCACTAATACCACTTACCATTACACCACGACCTAGTTAACTACCATCATTGGTCCATGGTCAATTGTAACCGACTGAAAAATCTGACCCAAAACAAAACCAAACCTACATCTAGACTCATCAATAAACCCTCACATATCACTCCCCAACACACATAAATGTAATATCAAACACTAGATCTCAGTCACTTCATTTCGTGGTTATCAATGTAACATCAAAACCATAAAAGGTTTAATTCACGAAAAAAAATCGCCACAGATCTATTGTGAAGCTTTGCTTTATTTAATATACGAATCTAGAAAGAAAAGACTAATAACAAAACTGTTATTCCCTTTCTCTTTGGTTCGTTTTAAGACTCAATTCAACAACATCAATTAAAAACCTATGTTGGAATCACTCCTAAACCTAAATCAAGTGTTAGTGATTCATATGTAATAGTTAGCTTAATTATGGCCTTTATGTTTGTTATTAGCCTTAAGCTTATGTAGAAGGCCCATGAGCTTAGGCCCAAGCCCATAGGAGAAAGGAAGGGACTAGGAAGTGTTGCCCTAGCTTCCCTCCTATAAATACTCTTGTATAACCCTCACTTGAGGGTTGGTTGTTCATTTTATTCACTCCTTTACACCTTTACGCATAACCGGTCTAGCTTTATACGTGTGTGTGTTTAACGTGTTCAACCGCCTCTCTATCTCTTTCTATGTTGCTTGTGTTGTAAAACTAGTGACCTAACATTGGTATCAAGAGCAAGGTCGGTTTGTTATTTTTTGGTTGATTTTGGTGATATTTTTCTTGTCAAAAACTCTTGTGTAAATATGTTTTGTTACCAAGTTTTAACCTTTTTCATTAACTTTTTGGGTTTCATCAGATTTTTTACAAGTTTGTATTTTTTTGGTCAAATGTGTCTCATGCTCTATAGAAAGTCTTTAATACTGTTGTGTCAATTTTTTTTGTCCAAACAGTTGAATATCATCTTTATGGCATTTTTGTACCAAATCTGTGAAACATTTCAAGTCATGAGGTCAGACTATTCATCTTGTCATTTTCTCGTGGTCAAAGTGGGTAACTAAAGGTCCTTTGATATCAGTTTCTGGGTTTATAAGTTTGAACGGAAAAATGGTCGGAAAAGTACGCCGGAAAAATGGTCAAAGGGTCAAAACCCTATTTTTACGCATAAGGAGCATCTTCAGAGATATTTACGCATAACTGTGAAGTTGTGCGTAAGAAATTGTTACGCGTATGCTTTTACGCATAAGCCTAGGCTTACGCTTAAGACTCTGGGTTTACGCCTAACCAAAGTTACGCATAAGCAAAAGGATTACGCGTATGTCTATTCTACGCGTAAGATGTGTTTACGCATAAGGCTTTGATTCACGCATAACCCTTCATACAACCAAGGTTAAAAGTAAGATGAACAGAAATGAAGAAGAAGAAACGGACAGACTGTTTGAGCATGACCAATAATACCAACGACTCTTTGTGGACATCAGGTTTACATCATTTGTCCAATACTCCAACACAAACCAACTCCAACCTAACCTATAACCCTCTACTCACCTTCACTTCCACAAGTTTTGAAATTAAAAATATTACAAGACTCGGACTCAAATCGGAAAAGTATCACAACATTTATTCATGATCTTAGTATTTTTTCATCACTCATAACAATCCTTTTTAAAGATTTTTCGGATGAAATTCAAACTTTCATTGATCCTATAGAAGCCTTGCTTCTTTTCTATATCCGAAAAATAAACAAAGTAATATAACAATCTTGTTATATACTTTATTTGATTCGTTAATTACACTCGAACACAAAACAACTCAAAATAAACCCTACCTTAGACCCACGAATGGATCTTGAAGCCCTCAAAAGGCTCTCTTGATTCGTATTATGCTGAAACTGTTATGATTAAAGTTCGGTAGTAATTGTTTTCATGTTTTGATTCGGATTGAGTTGAGGAATCTGAGATGGAGTTCTTAGTTTGATCGGTTTGGTGTAAAGGAGATGAGATAAGATCTGAGTTTCTTTTAGATTAATGATGTGAGATTTTACTGAATTTATTGGGAGCGTTTTGTAAGTTGGTAGGTGCTGGGGTTAAGAAAGATGTTTTAGGGTTTGTGCTGAAAGGAAATTTAGGGTCTCAAGTTTATATACCGGTTTTGTTTCATATAAGTGTTTATCGGATTGCCTTAACATACCGGATATCATTTGTGGATTGATCAAATCGTGGGCCTTCTATTTCACTTTAGTTATCTACTAAATGAATTGGATACTGGGCTTATTCTTATCTGATTAATTATCTGGGCTGCTATGGTTTTTTTTCAAAAATTAATTGGATTAAAAGGATAATATTTTTCCAATGTAATTTTTTAGTGCATTGTGATTAATTTTTTGGTATAACTTTTGGCAAGAGAGTGGTATTATGGTTAACGAAAATTTTCACAGGGATACAATTTTTTTTGACAAGATCGGGAAACCATTATCAAATTCACTTAAACCGTTAATGAAGGCTGGTTTTGAGCGTTTAACCGCAAGATGTGACTACGGCGTGAATTCATTATTATTTATTTGAGGTTGAAGTGGGATATCACGGATACGTGTAATTAGTATCTGAAGATATCGGGGTTGGTTGAATGCATGATTCTTCGAGATCCTTGTTCGAGCTTTAACCGTTTTGAATGACAAAGACTTGAGTTATCTAGTTGAACCTGATGTAAGGAGTTACGTTGTTGTGCTCACAGCTTATAACTATCACTTTTAAGGAGTTACGTTGTTGTGCTCAAGTGTCACACTAAGGTGTGGATAATTTGAGAAACTTTTAGTTTACCTTTTTTCGATGGAGTTAAGAAAAAGGGTTCTTCGTCTGACAATAGTGCAAGTTTAAGTCACAAGTTCGGGTTATACTACTTCAGTCTCAAGTTCATCATATTGGGTTTTCTCCATCAGTAGTCACTACAAAAAGCCGTCAGAATGATAATGGGGTCGGTAAAGAGTTAGCTGAGAAGAGTATATACACGAGTAGAGAAGTTTTATCAGCAGTTGATTCTCACGAGATATTTACGGTACTTCACACTTGTTCGATTAATTGAACATACATGGTTTCGATGTCTCCACTTCATCATCAACATACGTGGTGTATGATTCTGATTCATTGAAAACATCGGGGGGAAGAGAGTATAGGTGGTGTCTGCTTCCTTTGTTGTTTTTGGATTTTTTTCGAAAACCCTCTCCTTTCATGAATTTCTTCAATCAGGGGGAAGAAATGAGATGATCAGTGGTTAAAATTTCTCAAGTTGGTGTTATCGTCTCACTTTTACAGAGTTATCGTGTGTGAAGTTACCTAAATAGGATGTTATGATGCCTCACACACGGTCATTTTTATCGAGTAATTGCAGATTCACTGGTAACTATTATTCCGATAGACCGCAACATTCAGGGGGAAGTCGTTTCATTTCGTCTTTCGTGGTTTATTTGGTGTGAAGCATCTACATATGTGAGAAGATCTTGTTGATTTCTTGCATGTTACCCCCGAACGGATTTTCCGCAACAAGTCAGATTTACCTTGTGTGGTTTACTGCTCATCTACAAATTCCGCTGCGTACTGAAAATTTCAAAAGTTAGAGGAAATGTTCACTACATCAAAGTTTCGAATCTGCTGAAGACGGTTGTCAGTTTGGGGGGAAGCTGATTCAGAAACTTCGCCAAAAAGGAGTGTACGGAGAAGCTGCTAAAGACATGCGGCATGAATTGGGGGGAAGTTAATCCAATTCTTGCATATTACATCATTTGCCTACAAGTGAAGAAGACAGTTCTCAAGTCGAGGTACAAGAAGAATACAAAGAGCGTAAACTTTCATCATCCTCTGCATTTGAAGAGCTTATGAAGATCTTTCTTTATTTGTTTTTTATACTTGTAGGAAATGTTGTAAGTAATCCCTTATATCGTCCCATTAGGGGAAGATTGTTGGAATCGCTCCTAACACGTAAATGGAACGACATTTACGGGATTACATTATCTATCTTATTTAGCCAAACACAAGGACTAGTTATGTCATAGTTTAATAGTTATGTATGTGCTTGGCTATATATACCCCTCCATACTTCCATGGAGGGGTGAGACTCTTGTGTAAACTTTCACCTTTCATCAATAATAAACACACTAGTTTTCCCTTCTCTCTCTAGCTTCTCTTTCTAACTTGAAGATGGCTTTCTTTCATCTTCCAAGACCTCCCGAATCACCATATCATCCATACGGTCCTAACATTGGTATCAGAGCCTAATAGTTGGGTGAACGTTTGTTTGGTCTACGCGTAGAACATACGCTTCGGCCTTGATACTTTGGTTCGCTTAAAAACACGTTTTTTACACTTTTTAATCCAAGATTCTTGTACTTTCAATGTTTTAAGGTGTTAAAATACTTGTTTTTGGCAAAAAGTTTCAAACTTTACGCGTGGATCTACGTTTTTAAGCTAGTTCTTGTACGAGGGTTTCATCCTACGCGTAACTGTTTTAGAGGTTTTGGATCATCAAGTTTCACACTTTTGTGTTATTTTGGTGATATTGAAGCTATCTCATCACAAAAATCTGGTTTAGAAACATCTTTGGGCAAAATCATTGTTACGAGTAAAGCTACGCGTAGCAAAACCCTAGTTTTACGCGTAACTTCATCTGTGGTTTGATCTTCAGTTTCGTGGTTTACTCCGTGTTTCCTTGCGTGGATAATCCTGAAAATACGTCGACTTTGGATATCTTTTGCACTGTGATAGTGTAAAAGATCACTTGGGATAAAACCCTAAAATTACGCATAAGCATAAAGCTTACGCGTAGAAAATCCTACGCATAAGATTCATCTTACGCCTAAGCCTAGTCTTACGCATAAGATAATCCTACGCCTAAGTTTCTATGCCTAACTTTGTGTCTACGCATAACTTTAGTGTTTTTTCTCTACTTATGCGTAAGCTAAACCTACGCGTAACTCTTGATTGTTACGCGTAACTTTGGTGTTTTTACGCATAAGTGCTACTTGGTTTATTGTGATTTCTACGCCTAAGGATACTTCATCAACAAAGGTTCATTCGACTACAAAGATCTATTTTTACCAACACAAGTTTTCAACATGTCACAACCACCATACTCTAACTATTTCCCTTACACCTATTCTCAACGACAACAACAACTAAGTCCACAACATCAACAATAGAATCAACAACAAGCAATTTATCAACAACAATTTAATCAACAACATACTCCACAACTTGGAGCAATTCCTCCACCACAAATGGTTCAAACACCACCAAGCCTTCAAGTTCAACCCTACACAAACGATTTCAATCAACATCCATCAAGGAACACTATGAAGGAACCCACTTGGTTTGCAAAGATGTGTGAAGCTTTAAGCAGCCAACAATCAATTCATGAGGCTGGATCACTTGATAGACCTCCAATGCTCACTCCAGGAAACTACGATCAATGGGTAATTAGGTTCTTTAGGTTTTGTGATCTGAAGAAGCCACATGGAAAGTTCTTAAAGAAGGTTATCTTGGAAGGTCCATTTCAGATGCCTACTGTCATTGTACCCGGAGATCCAAATGCTAATCCACCAAGGGATGAACAAACGAACATTGCTACTGCTGCAGACTTGAATCCAGAAGAACTTCTACACTATGAAGCTGATGAGCTTGCAATGCAATATATCCTTTTAGGATTGCCAAACCCAATTCTTCGAAGTGTTGATGCTCAAAAGACTGCAAAGAAAATGTGGGAACACATTCATCTACTTATGGAAGGATCTGCACTCAATCAGGAGGATATGGAATCCAAAATTTACTTGGCTTATGAACACTTCATGATTGAACCTGGAGAGACACTAGAGTCTTATCATCATCGATTCTCAGAAATCATAAATGATTTGGATAAACACAACATCATCATGCCAAGAATTGCTGTTAATACTAAGTTCCTGAGTAGTGTTGGTCCTGAATGGGAGAAGTATGTCATTTTTCTCCGTCAAGCGAAGAACATGCATCATTCTACATACGGATTGTTGTATGATTACTTGAAGCCTTATGAAAAGGAAGTTGATAGGGAAAGGATTCTCCGTGCTCAAATTGCTTCAACAACAACTCCGGAAAATCAACAACTTGCCTTGTATGCTCAAAACAGTTATTCTCCTCAACCAGCAACTCAACCAACTGCTACAATCACACCATATGATCCTTCACAGCAACAAGCTCAACAAAATCAATTGGTTCCATACAACAACAACAATGCTCAAGCACTTTTCAGTGAAGCTAATGAGGAATCTGATCCGTTCGAAGCATTGCAACAAGGATTTGTTATGATTGCTAATGCTTTTAGCCGTTATACCAATAAATCCAACAATCGTATTCGTTCCTCATCTAACACACAGAATCAAGCTGTTGTGAACAATGGACGAGTTGAAGTTCAGAATCGTGGTTATGGTCGTCAGATGGGCGGTGGTTAAGGGTTTAATGCTGTGGGTAGGAATAACAACAGAGCTCAAGTGGTGGAATAGGGAAATGCTCAGAATGGGTTGAATGGTCTTCGATGCTACAACTGCAATGAGAAGGGACACCTGGCTAATGCATGCCCAAAGCCGAAGACTAGGGGCAGTGCTTATCACAAAGAGGCTCTTCTTTTGGCTCTTAAGGATGAAGCTGGTGGAACTCTCACAGACAAAGAACAGAGTTTTATGGCAGATGCAGACTCAGATGATGATATGGAGGACTTGCAGGCCAATGCAACTGTTATGTTGATGGCTAATATGCATGAGTTACACATGGGTGACACAGGCCCAGTGTATGACACTGATGGCTTGTCTCAGGTACCCGAACAAACCATATTTATCTCTGATCTAATATCTCCGCCAACATCTGAATCCGGCAAGGCTCAGAATGTTCAAAATGAGTCATCTACATCTCATTCCGACGTTTTTCAATTAGACCCCGTAGTTACATTTGACGATCAAGATGACCTTATGGTTTCCTTTGATAATCAAATTGACTCCGTGGTTATACTTGAGGATCTAAATAATGATCATGTTGTGACTCCCGTTGAACAAACCGAACTTTTGCCTCATCCAGATCTTGCTCTTTTACTTAAAGACCAGCAATCCTAAATTGAAGAATGTTGTGCATTAAATCAGGACTTAAAAAGTAAAAATGCATTGTTAACCAAGGATGTTGAATGTTTAAAAATGCAACTCAACTTTTTCAAAACTCAAGAAAACCGTGAAAAAGGTTTTGAAGCCGTTTTTGCTAAATCTCATCAAAACGAAAAATATTTAGAGAGACAGATGCGTGATCTAGCCGCTTCGAAGAATGCTTTGTTGTCTGAAATAGAACAACTGAAACATGAACATAAAAAGCAAATTAACGCTCTCACCTTGGAAAATCAAAAAGCTAAGGCTGAGTTGTTAACTTGTCAAAAACAGTTCTCTGCATACAAAAAGCATTCAACGAAACGAATAGATGATCATCTTGAAGAAATTATCGGCTTGCAACACAAACTTAAAGAGTTTAAAACTGTTGTTTACAAACATGGTGAGTCAGTAACTGCTATTGAAAAGTTTACTTTAAAACCCAATCCAAATGGATATGGACCGAATCTTGCTGATTACAAACCTAAGCTTTCAACCAAAGCATTCAAACCAAATCCTGAAGTTTCCAGTGCAGAATATAAAATTGATAATTCTGTTATGAGTGTTGTTGAATATCATCGTCAAGAGGAATTAGATGCAGAAGACGAGAGTCGATCAAAATTAAAAACTGGTGTCTACAACAAACCTTTTAATTATTCAAAACCGGTCACTTTCGTCACACCAACGGATTCTTCTAACACACCAAGGGTTATCATAAAAACGTCTGAGTCTTCTAATGTTAATCCCCAACCAGATTATGCACAAATTTATGGTCCTTTACCTTCCATCAGTGAAGTAAACTCAAAACCTGAAAATCGCAAAATTCTTAGATATTTTGACATTTTCATGGCTGACCTCAAAACTTTACAACATGAGATAGAATATCATTCTGAAATCAAAGTTCAACATTTTCAATCGCCTCTGGCGCGAGAACAAAGAGACATTTTTCAGAAAAATCTTTTACCAAATGTTAAAAATTTGAAAAATTGTGCATTGTCTTGGGAACGGGACTTTCATAAGGAACTTGGAGTGATGAAGGTTGTTTTCGAGAAAACAGAAACATTTATTTCTAATACTAAACGTAAAAAGAAAATGTTGAGAAAAGATGTTGATCGACTCTTGAATGATGTTATCTGTGCTGATATCCATAATGTTGTGTTATTGAATTCTGTGTCATATGCATCTGATTATATCTCTGCTGATACTGTTGACTCTGTGGTAACTATTGAGAATACTGATAATGTGCTTCAGATCGAGTCTTTAAAAGCTGAAAATGAACGATTGCTTAACGAACTTTCCAATGCAAAACGTCGTCTTAATTGGTGTCAAAAAGATATTCACAATCAACAACTTGTTTTTCAAAACAAAATCGCTCAGTTGCGTGCAAAATCTTCTGATCCTAAAATTGAGCAACTGGATGATCAAAACGTGTCTTTGAAAAGTCAAATCTCAAAATATGAACAAGAACTTGTAAAAGTTAAACATGAATATGGTGTCATATTTGATTTACTCAATAAGACTCGTCATGAAGCATCAAACGAACTTGATCACTATCTTGCACACACTAGAGAAGTAATGCATTTTGCTGGTAATATTCGTTCTAAAAATCAAGATTTGATTCACACTATCTTTAAGTTAAGAGAAATGTTAGGAAAGTATGAACAACTTCCGCCTACCGTGATTAAGAGAATAGCACCAGTAACACTTAGTAATCATGAACCTAGAATCCCTCCTGCCAATACACAAGTTGCTAACGTGCTTCCTTCTACTAAAACAGGAATAGTTTGCGTCTTTTCCAAACGTCCGCACTTCACAGCCTAGGAGCATTACATCGAAGAATAGGAAGTTGCGACCTTATCTTACTAATTACCCGGATCTCCATAAGGCTAAGAATCCTAAGGCATTTGCTCTCTAATATCGAAATCGTTGTGTAAACAGTTCTGTTAGTCTTAAGTACGAAAATGCTGTTTATTGTGTTCCACGTAGTCTGACTTATAGTTTTCATGAATTTCCAAATCGTAAGCAATGTAGTGATAAAGATAATGTAAACGGTCTGCGTTATAGATATCACCTTCGTTGCACTCAGAATAAGTATCAGGATCCCACAAGAAGATGAAATCGTAAGGAATAACTAGAAAAGAATCCAGCGTTGAAGGATAAGAAGCTACATTACGAGGATCCGACACTTCACGCCTGCAAACCTTTTCTGCGTTGATAAGGACAA
>BPTQ01000003.1:6725669-6756046 GCA_019973895.1 Chrysanthemum seticuspe | reverse complement strand
ATATGCATCTGATTATATCTCTGCTGATACTGTTGACTCTGTGGTAACTATTGAGAATACTGATAATGTGCTTCAGATCGAGTCTTTAAAAGCTGAAAATGAACGATTGCTTAACGAACTTTCCAATGCAAAACGTCGTCTTAATTGGTGTCAAAAAGATATTCACAATCAACAACTTGTTTTTCAAAACAAAATCGCTCAGTTGCGTGCAAAATCTTCTGATCCTAAAATTGAGCAACTGGATGATCAAAACGTGTCTTTGAAAAGTCAAATCTCAAAATATGAACAAGAACTTGTAAAAGTTAAACATGAATATGGTGTCATATTTGATTTACTCAATAAGACTCGTCATGAAGCATCAAACGAACTTGATCACTATCTTGCACACACTAGAGAAGTAATGCATTTTGCTGGTAATATTCGTTCTAAAAATCAAGATTTGATTCACACTATCTTTAAGTTAAGAGAAATGTTAGGAAAGTATGAACAACTTCCGCCTACCGTGATTAAGAGAATAGCACCAGTAACACTTAGTAATCATGAACCTAGAATCCCTCCTGCCAATACACAAGTTGCTAACGTGCTTCCTTCTACTGAAACAGGAATAGTTGCGTCTTTTCCAAACGTCCGCACTTCACAGCCTAGGAGCATTACATCGAAGAATAGGAAGTTGCGACCTAAGAAAAGATCAATAAGGAATGCTAAAGTAGAAGAACACCCTAGGACTATGAATAAGACTCACGTTGCTTCCACTATAGATATTGCGTCTGGCAAATGTAATAGAAATAGTGATGTAACGAATGCTAAACCTTTAAGTACTTTTGATATTCAGTCTGATGCACCTTGTGTTATTTGTCGTAAAAGCATGAATTCTGATTGTCTTGACAAATGTGTTGCTAAAGCTATAATCTCTCGTTTACGGAATCCTAAGAATCGGAATACCTCTAGGCCCATTAATCATTCTAAGTCTGTGCTTGGTAGACCGCCTTCTTTAGATTCTAAGGCAACCATTGCTGTCCCTGTAGCTCCAGTTTCACCTCCAAAGAATGTAGTACCACCTAGTGCATTCACTAAGACTAAAGCAAATAGTAGTTATAGATGGCAGAAATGGATATATAACACACTAGGATTTAAATGGATGCCTAAAGTTATTGATGTGTGTATGACTACTATAACTGCTCCAGAACCCTCTAACATTTCGGGTTCCACATCTACTTCTATTTCATTTGTGTCGTCTGTGTGTAATGCAGGTGATACAGATCATTCTCTGGATTGTTGATAGCGGATGTTCCCGACACATGACAGGCAACCTTAAACTGCTTCATCATCAACATACGTGGTGTATGATTCTGATTCATTGAAAACATCGGGGGGAAGAGAGTATAGGTGGTGTCTGCTTCCTTTGTTGTTTTTGGATTTTTTTCGAAAACCCTCTCCTTTCATGAATTTCTTCAATCAGGGGTAAGAAATGAGATGATCAGTGGTTAAAATTTCTTAAGTTGGTGTTATCGTCTCACTTTTACAGAGTTATCGTGTGTGAAGTTACCTAAATAGGATGTTATGATGCCTCACACACGGTCATTTTTATCGAGTAATTGCAGATTCACTGGTAACTATTATTCCGATAGACCGCAACATTCAGGGGGAAGTCGTTTCATTTCGTCTTTCGTGGTTTATTTGGTGTGAAGCATCTACATATGCATCTACGAAGTGTGGTTTATTTGGTGCTTTCTGCTTTACTTTGCTGAAGGGGGACTTACAACGCCAGATAGCCTTATTATCAATGGTCACTTAGACGTTAATGAGCTATTTTTACTGGGTGATAGCGGATGTTCCCGACACATGACAGGCAACCTTAAACTGTCATCAAACTTTATTGCAAAGTTCATTGGCACTGTCAGATTCGGGAATGATCACTTCGCATCTATCATGGGCTATGGAGACTATATCAATGGGAACATCGAAATTAGCAGGGTTTATTATGTGGAAGGCCTCGGTCACAATCTGTTTTCAGTAGGTCAGTTCTGTGATGGAGATTTGGAGGTTGCTTTCAGGGAGAAATCTTGTTTCATTCGTCATCTACAAGGGAACGACCTTATGTCTGGCTCGCGTAACTCAAGTCTTTACACTATCTCTATGCAAGACATGGTTGCTTCATCTCCCATCTGCTTACTTTCAAAGGCAACATCAACAAAATCCTGGCTATGGCACCGTCGTCTCTCACATTTAAACTTTCAAACTATAACCAATCTTGCTCGACACAAACTAGTTGAAGGTCTCCCATGATTCCGGTATTCTAAAGATCACCTTTGCTCAGCCTGTGAACAAGGGAAAAGCACTCGTGCTCATTTTCCTTCAAAGGTGGAACACAGCTCTCAGCATGTGCTTCATCTTCTTCACATGGATTTGTGTGGCCCGATGCGCGTGCAAACGATCAATGGCAAACGCTACATCTTAGTAATTGTTGATGACTTTTCACGATGGACTTGGGTCTACTTTCTTCGAAGCAAATACCAAGCTCCACAAATGATCATCACCTTTATCACGAAAATTCAAGTTCAGCTCCGGAACACCGTCCGCCAAATCAGAACAGACAAAGGAACTGAATTTGTTAACCAAACCCTTCGAGAATTTTATGAGAAAGTGGGAATTCAGCATCAGACATCTATTGCACGTACACCAAAACAAAACGGAGTTATTGAAAGACGAAACCGAACGTTAGTGGAAGCTGCAAGAACAATGTTAATCAATGCTAAACTTCCAGATTACTTATGGGCAGAAGCTGTATCTACTGCATGCTATACTCAAAACCGTTCTATGATTACTAAACGCCACAACAAAACACCTTTTGAGCTTCTCCATAACCATAAACCGAATCTCAAACACTTTCATGTATTTGGATCCCTTTGCTATCCGAATAATGATCGTGATGATTTTGGAAAACTCAAAGCCAAAGCTGACATTGGAGTCTTTATTGGATATTGTGAGAATTCTAAAGGTTACTGGATCTGGAATCGTCGTACAAAGCAGGTTATGGAAACGATTCATGCTCATTTTGATGAACTTACGAAAATGGCTTCTGAGTATAACAGCTTGGAACCCGGTCACAACCGCTTAAACTTCCCCCAACCCCCATCATCAGCTAAACAAAGCCCCCAGCTCACTCGTCAACAAATGGAAAGGTTATTTGCTCCTCTGTTCAGTGACGATATTGATGAACGTGCTCCAGGTGTATCCGTTGTTTCCGCTGCTCAACCTGATACTACTCTTATACCTGATACACCTGATACAACAACTACTGTTGACGAAGCACCACCAGCTGACTCCACCACAACAGTTGAACAAACCACTTCCAACAATGATGAACCAGCTGATGATATTCTTAATGAAGTACCCCCACCTGCAGATTTTGATCCAAATGCGTTCTTTAACCCGTTTGCTAATGAGACTGCTGCACCGGATGTCGCGGAATCATCAACAAACCATTTGAATCCTCAGAATCTGCACAATGTATGCCAACATCAACCCTCTACACATCGATGGACAAAAGACCATCCTCTGGCAAATATTATTGGCAACCCGAATCAACCAATCGTTACGAGACAACGTCTTCACACAGATGGTGAACATTGCATTTATGCACTCACTGTCTGCCAATCTGAGCCTAAAAACATTAAAGACGCAATGAAAAAAGACAACTGGATTGAATCCATGCAAGAAGAAGTCAACCAATTCAAACGTCTTGAAGTATGGGAACTGGTTGAACGACCAACAGGGGTCTACGTCATTGGTCTCAAATGGATTTGGAAAAACAAATTGGATGCTGAAGGGAACGTAATCCGAAAAAAGTCACGTCTAGTTGCTAAGGGTTATCGTCAGGAAGAGGGAATAGACTTTGAAGAATCTTTTGCTCCGGTTGCTCATCTTGAGGCTGTTCGGATATTTCTCGCGTTCGCGGCTCATATGAATATGACGGTCTTTCAGATGGATGTCAAAACTGCGTTTCTCAACGGACAACTGAAAAAAACGGTTTATGTCAGCCAACCAGAAGGATTCGTTGATCTCGAGTTCCCGAACCATGTCTACAAACTGAACAAAGCTCTTTATGGTCTCAAACAAGCTCCTCGGGCATGGTATGATAAGCTATCATCTTTCCTCATTGCTAATAATTTCACCAAAGGTTCGGTCGACCCTACTCTTTTTATACAATATCACGGGGCACATATCTTAATTGTTCAAATTTACGTGGATGACATCATTTTTGGGTCTACACATAAAAAGTACTCAATAGCTTTTGCAAAACTAATGAAGAAAAATTTTGAAATGTCCATGATGGGTGAACTTACGTTCTTTCTAGGACTGCAAGTTCATCAATCACCCCGTGGTATTTTCTTGAGTCAGTCCAAATATGCCCTTGAATTGTTAAACAAATTTGGAATGAAAACCTGTGACACTTATGCCACACCAATGACTCATACCAAGAAGCTAGACGCTGATTTACATGGGAAATTAGTGGACCCTACCAAATACCGAAGTATTATTGGGTCCCTCATGTATCTAACAGCCAGCCGACCTGACATTGTCTTTGCCGTTTATCTCTGCTCCCGTTATCAGTCAAGACCAACTGAAACCCACCTCTCTGAGGCTAAAAGAATCCTCCGATACATCAAGGGAACTATTAACTTGGGGATCTGGTATCCGAAGGATTCTGGTTTTTAACTAATCGCTTTTTCAGACGCTGACCACGCAGGATGCTTAGATTCATGGAAAAGTACTTCAGGAGCACTACAATTTCTTGGTGATAAACTGGTGTCCTGGCAATCGAAGAAGCAGGATTGTACATCGTTGTCATCAACTGAAGCAGAATATGTAGCCATGTCGGCGTGTTGTGCTCAAGTCATCTGGATGAGAACACAACTCAAAGACTATGGTTACGTATTTGACAGAATCCCGATGTACTGCGACAATCGGAGTGCCATTGCGATCTCGTGCAACTCAGTTCAGCACTCTAAATCAAAGCACATCGATCTTCGCTATCATTTCATCAAGGACCACGTGGAATAGGGTACAGTTAAATTATACTTCGTGGGTACAGAATACCAATTGGCAGATCTACTCACCAAAGCCTTGCCTCCCGCTAGGTTTAATGAGTTGGTCCACCGGATTGGTATGAGGTGTTTGACTCAAGAGGAACTAGATGATCTCTTAAAATAGTCTTAAAAACCTGTCAAACACCAAAATCTCTCTTGTAAATAATTTTTCAAAAACAAAATACAAAAATAGAAAATCAGATAAAACAACAAAAATATTCTTCTATCCATATTTCTTCAAACACGGCAAGTACATTTCTTCCGTCAACACTCAAATCTTTCAAAATTCAGTATTTTTTCGATCAAGTGTTGAGGGGGAGAAAATAAATATTTACTGTTTCAAAACATCCGTGTACTTGCATGTTATCCTATCCTGGTTGTTTCTTTAAAATGGTGGTCACATTTTCTGGTTCAATGACACTCCTCAGACTAAAATTTATAACCTTTCATTATTTCTCAAGTCAAAGGGGAGTGTCGTCAAGGTTCTTTCCTAAAATCTTTTAGTTGGTAACCAAAATGGAAGTTAAAAGGCTTTGGATGAAAATGGAAAAGGTGGAGGGACTTAAACTGCCAAAAGCTCAAACTATCTTTTAATAAAACTCCCTCACCTAACCTTTCACTTCACATTTATTACTCATAACCTAACAAATCCTACGCTTTAAAATCATTCAAGAAATCCGTGCTTTTGATCATCATATTGTAAGTGTTGTCATAATCTAAACGTAATTACAAGCAAGGGTTTTGATTTTTATGCAAATCCAACGGCTAAAACGTGAGATATGTGTGATTATGTGTTCTACGCATAAGCGTATGAACACACAATCATTGGTGTGTGTTTGTGGTTAAAACAATTGTGTCAAAACGTTTCAATAACATCAATGATACTATGTTTATCCTCAAAACTTACCCAGAAACACGAATTGATTGATTTTGAAAAACTAGGGTTTATGCGTAAAATTGGGTGTTTTCATGTGTGAACGTCTCTGGCTAATTGGTTGCTTATAATGTGTTGTTTAAGTGATGAATTAACTATATCCATGCTTAGAACTTGCCCAGAAACAACAAAAGTGAAAGAATTGAAATTTAGGGTTCTAGTTCATACGAATTGGGTATTTTTGAATCACATGATGTTTGATGTTAAAACTTGAACAAAACAACTCAATAGGCTTCTAAGACTTCCCAGAAATGATTTGGTGAAATTTCCATGGCTAGATTTCTTAAGCGTAATTCTTGAAATTAGGGTTTAAGTTCTACGCGTAAGGTTTTCTACGCTTAAACTGTTTTACAAGTTTTCATGCCATGATCTGTTATAAGATGAATGTATGGGTTAATATTGATGATATGATGAATTTATTTCAGGTTTGTTACAAGTGAGAATTCAGAATCAAGGTTCTAAGCAAACTACGCATAAGGATCACCTTACGCGTAGCATGTTATGCGTAAGAGTAATCTTACGCGTAGCGTCTACGCATAAGGTTCTACAATGGGACTACGCGTATCCTGTGAAGGATATGCGTAAACAGTGACCTCTACGCATAAGGCCTACTCTTACGAGTAAGCCTTACGCATAAGGTTTTTATACGCCTACGCGTAAGCTCTACGCATAAGGTCCCCTGTTCCTACGCGTAATATTTCTTACGCGTAAGTCAGGATCCTACGCATAAGCTTTCGTCTACGTGTATAACACTCCTGTTTACGCATAATTTTTCCACTTTTACGCCTAAGCCTTGATTGACCTTAATTATGAATTGTTACGCGTGCAAACTTGTAAATAAACAAATCATAACGTCACGAAACCAATAATGTCACTAATAAGCTTAAATGTTTAATATGTTGTGTAAAATAAGTGATAACATAAACTTTAAAAGGTAAAGTTAACTAACTCACGAAACTTATCACAATGTCATTGGACTATTGGACACATAAGTGACTTTGGACTCGTAACAATCATTGACATTATACATTCAATAATTAGACAATAAAACCTTCTGCTAACTAACATAATGTCTTTCGATATGTTGGTTCTTTTGGCTAATGTTATTTCAGATCACGACATGGCTGATCAAATGAATGTGGATGCAACAGATGTTCTCACAATTGCTGATATCTTCCCTAATGGCTATCCGAGGAAGATTGGAAAGAACAACCTTCGGGTTAACTTTGAAACCCTCACCTGCTCTGAATCTTCCTGTTTGATTGCTATGGACATTCTCAAGAATCATCCCTACCAGAACATGCTCTCACATTCTGCTACAGTACCGGAGATCTACATGCAACAGTTCTGGAATTCAATGCAGAGGATCAAAGGTCAAAGTGCAGTGACAGTGACGCTCAATCACAAACAAGTCACCATCACACATGCAGACTTACGGGCTGTTCTTCTCATCCCTGACATCGAGCCAACCGACTTCTATGCCACACCTGCTGAAGAGACAGTTTTGCAATTCTTGATTGATATTGGCTATGATGAAGCTTCAGGAATTATCACTAAGCATTCTCATGTGGAGCTTAAGAACATTCCTCAACCGTGGAGAACTCTCTACATCATCATTACCAAATCTGTCTCAGGTCGTGATAGCGGCTATGAGCATCCCAAGCTCATAGAACTGCAAATTTTTTGGTCATTAATCAACATGAAGCACATCGAACTAGAAGCTCTGATATGGGATGACATGATGACATTTCTCAAAAAGCTTGGCTCAAAGATTCCCTATGTTAGATACACTAAACTGTTGATCCAGAGAGCACTTGGTCTTCATCCTGATATTCCCAAGAGGCTCAATGACCCCGACAATCACGATATGTTGACTGAGCCTATTTTAACTGTTAGAATCAAGGAATCGTCAACAAAGAAACAGGGTGCTGTGTTACCTGATCACCTTCTGTCTAACAAAATCAAAAAGCTCGAGACATACAAAAGGTATCTGGTAGCAGTGAAAGAAGGTAAAGTTGGTCATCTTGATGAGAAACCTTCTGGGACAACTACACGGAGAACCAGAAGAGGCAGTGCAGGGAGTGCTGCAAGCACTGAGACTCAGAGGAAGTTCCCCAAGAGGAATCCTCCTCGTAAAAAGACTGTTCCTTCTAAGGAAGCTGGTCCTATTCCCATTCCAAAGCTTGAACCACAAAGAAAGCTACTGGACGAAAGCTCTGAAGATACACAATCAGATGAAGAGGTCTTCTACTCTGAATCTGCAACCGAAGCACCTCCTTCAATAGCAAAACCTCCCAGTCCACCAGCAGTTATAAGCAAAGGGAAGACTCCAGTACTTGTGCCTTATAAAGAGGATAGCTCAGAAGAAGAGCAACTGGATACATCCTACAGGAAGAAGTTTAAAATCGTTAGACACCTACAAAAAGCTAAAGAATTTGAACAAGATCAAATGCGTGGCCCCGGAGGGTCGAGTGGTGGTGTCCACTCTTCACCAGATCCTGATGCGGTTAATCGACCCGATAAGGGAACTGGTGCCACCACTCTTGTGCAACAGCAAAAGCTTGTGGAGGACTCTACTGATTATAACATTGAGGAACCAGAAAAGGATAAGTCTGAGAAAGAAAAGACTGATGAAGAGGCCCGAGCTCAGACGGAAGTAAAAGCTAAATCTGGACAAGATAACGAAGAGAATTATGATGATTATCTTCTCAACAGTCCAATTCGTTCCAAGGAGGATACTTCCGCACCTCCAAAGGACCCTGAGCCTCCTCATGTCTCCTCATCATCAGATTCATCATCTCATTCTTCACCACCACCATAAAAAAGATCAACCAAATCAACATCCAAATCAGTGAAGAAGCCAACTCGATCTTGGATTTCTCATACTCATAAAAGAATTGTGAATGCTGTCAAACAAGTCAGAAAGAAAGACATGCTCTACAGGAAGATAAATTTCTACGCTGATCAGATACAGTAACTTCATGACGAGAATGACGAGATGAAAGTTGAGAGGGAGTATGTACAGAAGCTCATGAAAGATGATCTTCAAGGGAAAATGGACGAAATGATCAAAGGGTACACTCATCAGTACCTTCTTGACATTGTTCCTAAAGTTAAAAAGGAGTTGTTCACCAAACAACTCTATCCGAATCTACTTCATCTGGCCAAGCAGACTATGAAATCAACACCAATGCACGTGAACATCAATCCAGTTGATCCCATAATATTCTCAGATGCTGAGTTAGTTGACCGGCTGGTAGCTCAAATGTCCAAACGATCTGCAACACTTGCCTCTCACGAAGGTAAATTGCTTGAAGCACTGCTGGAATATCAACTCAAATCAGCATGCCGAGAAGAAGCTGAAAGGCCGAAACGTCCACGCGACGATGAAGATAAGGATCAGGATAAGAATGACGAGCATAAACGCTCGAAGAAGTCTGGTGAATCATCTTCTATGCAACCTCCACCCAAATGGACTCCAGCACAACAAAGGTCTCCTCCTCGTTCTTCTACTGAAAAACCTCAGGATTCTTCCGAGTTACCACCCGAGACTCAAAAAACCGGTGATCACTTTGAGTATATGGGTGGTGACGATGAGGAATTCCATGAGCCCCAACAACAACCCCCCTCTCTCGACAAAGTACAGAAACCAGAATCCTCATCTAGGCATAAGAAAAAGAAGAAGAAAGCGCCCAAGGCTGACGTCGTATCATGGCTAGATGAAGATAACACTGAAGAATTTGAATGGTTTTCTACACTTGTTAACTCCACCCCCTATCCAGCTGAAGGTCAAGATCTGGTAGACGGTAATACATTGGAGCATGCTAAGATACTGCAAGAAAAATTCCGAGTAAAGAAGATGACGAAATCTGAGTTGAGGCGAATCAAGAATGAAGCTTTTCAACTGTTAAAAGATAGCTCGGAAAGTGCCATCGAGGTCGAATATCACCTAGAAAACATTGCTCGAGCTATGTCTAACAACATGGATTGGCTCAACCCAGAAGCAAACATCGACTTCACCAAACGGGACAACCCTCCATATTACACCGACTATTCTAAACCTCTAACGACAATTGGCCAACCAGATGAGCCTAGGATTCCATTCCGATATTTCTTCAACAAAGACTTGGAATTTCTTCTACATGGTGGCGATGGTTCAAGGAAATACGCTACATCCTTGACACTTCCATTCCAAGCAGCCATATACTCTAATTGCATAGCCATCGAGGAAAGAGCTAACCACATGTTTTCCAACAATGTGGTAGAGTATGACCGTGATGCAATGTATGGGATTCACCATTGGCCGGAACGCCGAAGAATCTACTACAGAAGCTGCCAGGTTCAGAAGTCTCAACATGCAGTGTTCAGTACTAAGAGTATCGTTGCCATCAAACACGTTGATCTTTCGTCCAAATGGGACTACACTTTTCTCAAGAATATTGTGGTCAAAAGGCAAGACGAAAGGGATTATGCATTCTCTGAAGCTGACTTTGAGAATTTGTCTATCAACGACATTGAAGACATGTACCTTGCCAAAGTACAGGTGATAACGCTACATGCGTCGTTCGGGGTCAAAGGAACTTCCTTTTCGTCGAGCAAGTTTTTCAACACCCTAGGCAGTGAACCTAATCGTTGTAGTGTAGTATTAGGGTAAGCCACGGGTATTGATATCGTTCTCTAGGGGAATAGAAATGCTAGTGAGAAGTTACTACGCTAAGGTTGGGGTTGAGGAAGATTATTTTTTTATCTTTTTATATTTTTTAAGGAAAGGAAAGGTACGAATCTCGGGGTTTGAATTTGAGGGGGGGTTGGTATTTCTACCGATTACTCTACTTATCTAATTATCTAATCTAAGGTGTATGTAGTCTATGTCTAATTAATGTGTGCTCGTATGATAGTTTAAAGATGTGTTTACTTAGGTTTTACTACTCCTTAATTATCTCCTATTGGTGGTTGAATTGTCACGTCCTTATTCCTAGTTGCGTTATGTGTCTAAGGTTGTAGGGTATGCGTTTATCCCTAACTCTTTGAACTTACCAAAGGGTCTCGTCTACAAAACCCACTAGGGATAATAAACTCTTACTCTAAGGCACTCTTTGGATGGTTTAGCTTACAACTACTCAAGGAGTCATATTCTAAGGTTCACAAAGATTTAATCAAGCATTAAGTACACAACGAATGACCTATCGCATTACTAGATCATTAATCAACTAAGATAAGAGATAACCAATCAATATTCAATAATCAAGTTTCATATTCCCTAAGCAAACACACAAGTAAATTAGCCGGACATGGAGAACATGCAAGCATACACACAAATAATCAAAGACATAATTGTATTAATGAAGTAAAACACTTATCTTAGTGTAAGATAGGGTTTGGAACCCTAAAATACTGTACAAGACAGCCTTGGTTCGGTTTAGGTTTTTAATCCAAAAGACTACACACTAAATACTGAAAAATTCGGATTCTATATATAATATTACATATGCGACGGCGTCACCTTATGTTTTGTGACGCTGTCGTGTCGCCGTCATTAGGGTTTTGTCTTGGCCACGTTAGACTTGCGACGGCGTCACCTTATGCTTGTGACGCCGTCCTCTTCAGCTTCTGACGCCGTCTGCATTACATCTAGGCCGTCTGAGTTGCGACGGCCTACTCTTTTATAACTTGACGTCGTCACTTGAAAATAGGAGTTTTGGCTTCTGTCCCGTCACAAAAATCCTCCGACGGCGTCGTAATTAACACCTGACGCCGTCACCTTATGTTTTCAGCAGCTTTGAGTGTCTCGATTCTGACTTTGGCCATTTTCTTCGTATATTCGCGCCTTTTCGTCCAAATAAGTGCCATTCCAGCATTTTGCCTTCAAGAGACCTAAAAAGTGAAAAGGAACGATATTAAGCAATAACGGATACAAAAGTGATCAAATAAGGGCTTAAACGACCCCTCAAAAAGGTACCTTTTAAAACCTTATCAAATATCCCTACACTTGGTATTTGCTTGTCCTCAAGCAAATGTGCTTTTAGCCAATTAATTTATAAGTTAGGGGTCACGAAGCATTGGTTTAAAACGGTCCACAACACATATAAGCCCCGCAAAAGTCATAACAAGCACGGAAATTACATACTAGCACCTCACATGGGGTGTTTGGATACTCACATCTCTCTCGGGTGTATATGAAATATAACAAATTGGAAATGGAAGATAAACACTCATTAACCGGTCCTAGTACATAGATTACCATAGGCTTGAGAATATATCAAACCTACATCGCTTTGGCGTAAGCACCTAGGAAAGACTATCAAGGAGGTCTTTAAAGGGTTGTAATGTTAGGCTTACGGTAGGGAAACAAAGGGTTTGGTGGGATAGGCTATATAGTGGTGACAAGTCAAAAATCTCTTATGTTACAAGCATACGAAGAATGGCGCTGCTAAGCCAAGACTCGACACTCTAAACTCTAGCTAACTGAAATAAACAAACATAAATTTAAAGGATAGATGTGTGATGGTAGCCCGTATGTTGTTGTTTTTTTTTCACTCTATTATATTATTTTTTTTTCTCTTTTTTTTTCTTTTTTTTTCGATTTTTTTTTCATACACTTTTACTCTACCATCCTCTACGGTAACATCAAAATAATAGGGATTTATAGGCACATCCCTACACTTGAGTTTTTATTACTCTAACACTAATTTGACCCGAATTAAAAAGATCAAAACACTTGGGGTACATTATTACGCAAACAAAGGGAATTTGAATTTAACGTTCCCTTCCCGTCATTTCATAAACTTTAACTTTTCCCATGAATCCCAATCGTCCCAAAACTGTATACAAAGGATATGACTCGACTTAGCAGCTCATGCAAGCAACTAGATAATTGAACTAAGGGTTTAAGGTGATAACATTAATGCACTAAAAGTGAGTGCATACAGGGTAGGCTAAGGCGATTTGGGTGTATATTTGGGGGTGGGGTGTAAACAATGCTCTTCATTGATATTTCGGAAAAACTGAAACATCACGAGAACCGCGAAAAGGATAGGCTCTGAGGGGTTAACTAGGGGTATCGTGTACTAAAGATGAGTACAACGCAAAGGGTGTGGGGGAATTACTCAACCAATGTGGAAGAAGTAATTATATTATGGGTATCAAACAAGGGTTATCCTAATGCCTCTTATCATTTAGTTATTCCTAACTACACAGGTGTAGTCTTACTTGCGATCTCAGAATGCATCACAAAACAAGTTCTAGAATCTAATATACTACCGGTTCACACTCTAAGCATTGAAGATGAATGCTTTTAATTCCTACTAATCTAAGGGCGATCCTCACATTTTGGGTGGAATTTAGGTGGTAAAGGGTTTTTTTTTGTGCTAGTCATGCAACTTCCTATCCGTGAGACGCTTTTGTTAAGACTAATGGCCCACTCCTATATATCATGAAAAAATTTAAATTTGGTGCCAAAATTACCCTAACCGACATTTTCTCATGGTTTATTACACAAATACAATTGGACAAAGCAAACATTCAAGGATAAGCATAGTTTCAAAGTTCCCGTTTTATTTTCCCTCCCTACACTTAAACTGAACATTGTCCCCAATGTTCCCCGAAAGTATCAAAGTTATGATAATGGAAGGTAATTAAAAACGAAAGAAACTAGTACTCCCCTGATTAGCTCGGTAGGATCCGTGTGTGAAGTAGTGGTTAAATCCTTTCCAAGAAGAATTTATGCGTGAAAAGCTCCTTCCAATCTTATGTAACTTCTTCTTGATAAATTAAACCTGCACACTTGAAGAAACAAACGAAACCTTCGCGTAAAATTGGCGATAATAATATATATATAAGACTCGATTTAAACTAGGATATAATGCTTGTGGAATGGATTGTTTACAAAATTTCTGGAAAATTAAGACCTGGAAAATTCCAATTTTTTTTTTGAAGTAGCTCAGAAAACGAGAAAAAAGTAATCTGTTGTTTTTACTCCTTCCTGACGCCGTCAGGTTGCGATCCTGACGCCGTCAGGTTATCCTGACAAAAACTGGTCTGCGATTTTCTAAAAAAAATTATGGAAAATTTATATCTTTAGAATCTGGAAAAATTTCTGCAAAATATCCATTATGACTCGATACAAGCATTTGACTCGAACAAACACACAAATATATCTTTTAATGAATTGTTATTCTCATGTTTACGTTTCCTTGAAAACGTGTGTAATCCTCCCTACACTTATCCCTTATGTAAAATACCTTTATATGCAATTAAGACGAGGTTAAAAACAAAATAAAGCATTTTTACAAAATTAAACATGAGAATAAACAATCAATAAAAGACATATGACACTAACAAGCAAACAATTAAGCATGGGTTGCCTCCCACGAAGCGCTTTTCTTTATTTAAGAGTCTTGTAGCTAGACTCGTAGTCGTGCTCCTTCGTTACTTCATTACCGCCACCTTCTTCTAAAACAATATCCTCATCGTTCACCATTTCATTATTATCCAACTGATAATGCTTCACCCGTTGTCCATTAATGGTGAATTCTCTTCCATCGTGGTCTAGTAGTACCACCGCTCCATTGTTCATCTGCTTTCTTACTGAAAAGGGTCCATACCATCTCGATTTGAGTTTTCCTGGGAATAATCTCAGTCTTGAATTATACAAGAGCACCTTATCTCCTTCTAAAAACTCTTTAGGACTCTTTATTCGTTGATCATGCCATTTTTTTGCCCTTTCTTTGTATATGATTGATGATTCATACGCTTCCAGCCTTAGTTCATCTAATTCTTGAAGCTGTAAGAACCGATTTGACCCTGCTTCAAAATAATCCATATTGCAAGCCTTAAGTGCCCAATATGCATTTTGCTCAAGTTCAATAGGGAGGTGGCACGCCTTCCCGTATACCAAGCGAAAAGGGGTTGTTCTGATAGGTGTTTTGTAAGCAGTTCTAAATGCCCAGAGTGCCTCATCCAGTTTGAATGCCCAATCTTTTCTATTCTGGTGGACCGTCTTTTCAAGTATCCGCTTTAATGCCCTATTTGTGTTTTCTACTTGTCCATTCGTCTGAGGATGATATGCAGTAGAAAATCTATGTGGGACGCCATACTTCTTCATCACCTTTTCCATTTGAGCATTGCAAAAGTGAGTCCCTCTATCACTAATCAATGCCTTGGGAATCCCGAATCGTGCGAAGAGCTTTTTAAGAAAATGGATAACTACCCTCGCATCATTAGTCCTAAGGGCTTGAGCCTCTACCCATTTGGATACATAGTCAATAGCCACGAGAATGTATTCATTTCCCCCGGGGGATGGAAAAGGTCCCATGAAGTCTATACCCCAAACATCGAATATTTCGCAGACTTGGATATAGTTCTGAGGTGATTCATCCCTTCGCGAGACCTGATCATTGGCATGCATCACATGTTTGAATTAATCTCTTAACGTCTCAAAAAATGGTAGGCCAATAGAATCCGGCATCGAAAACCTTTCGTGCCGTGACATTTACACCGTGATGTCCTCCAGATGGTCCCGCATGACATTCTTTCAGAACTCGATCAACCTCTCTACCGGTCACGCAACGTCGAATGATTTGATCGGGGCATATGCGGAATAGGAAGGGCTCATCCCAGAAGTAATGTTTTAGCGTAGTGAAGAATTTCTTTTTATCTTGTTTGGTCATGTAATTTGGCAAAACCCTACTGGACAGGTAGTTAGCATAATCCGCATACCATAGCTCAATTTCCTTAATGGCCATTAGCCATTCCTCGGGAAAAGAGTCGCGAATCTCGGTATGATCGAATTTCTCAAGATCAGGGTCTTCCAAGCGTGATAGATGATCAGCAGCGAGATTTTCAGCCCCCTTTTTATCTCGAATTTCAATGTCGAATTCTTGAAGTAATAAGATCCACCTAATGAGTCGGGGCTTAGCATCTTGTTTTGAAAACAAGTAGCGTAAGGCGGAGTGATCGGTGAAGACGACAGTTTTAGAGAGAACGAGATATTGCATGAACTTATCGAAGGCAAAAACTACGGCTAAGAGTTCTTTCTCGGTGGTCGTGTAATTCTCTTGCGCTACATTCATGGTTTTGCTAGCATAGTGGATTGGTTGAAAATGCTTCTCTTTCCTTTGGCCGAGCACAGCGCCTACAGCATAATCACTAGCATCACACATGATTTCGAATGGCTGAGACCAATCAGGGGTGACCATTATAGGTGCCTGAGTGAGGTCTGTCTTTAGTCGGTTGAATGCTTCCTTGCATTCTACAGAAAAATCAAAAGGAGCATCCTTAACAAGAAGCTGTGTCATTGGCCAGGCAATTTTTGAGAAGTCTTTAATAAACCTTCGATAAAAACCCGCATGACCTAGAAAGCTGCGAATGGCTTTAACGGTGGTAGGATAGGGGAGTTTGGAGATTGCTTCGATTTTTGCTCTATCGACCTCAATTCCATTCCCAGAGACTTTATGCCCTAAGACAATTCCTTCTTTTACCATGAAATGACATTTTTCCTAATTTAAGACCAAATTAGTTTTCTCGCATCGTTTTAACATCTTCCTAAGGTTAGAAAGACAAAGGTCAAAGGAATTTCCAAATACCGAAAAATCATCCATGAAGACTTCCATGCTGTCCTCAATTAATTCATGGAATATGGCCATCATACATCGTTGAAAGGTAGCGGGTGCGTTACATAACCCAAAGGGCATTCGCTTGTAGGCAAACGTCTTGTAGGGGCATGTAAATGTAGTTTTTTCCTGATCTTCAGGGGCAATGGGAATTTGGAAATATCCTGAAAAGCCATCAAGGAAACAGTAGTATTCATGCCCGGCCAACCTTTCGAGCATTTGGTCAATGAATGGCAGAGGAAAATGATCTTTCCGGGTGGCATCATTCAACTTTCTGTAGTCAATACAGACACGCCAACCAGTAACCGTCCTTTGCGGCACCAACTCACCCTTTTCGTTCTTCACAACCGTCATTCCTCCCTTTTTTGGAACCACTTGGACTGGGCTGACCCATGGGCTATCTGATATGGGGTAGATGAGACCTGCGTCGAGAAGCTTGATGACCTCCTTTTTCACTACCTCCTTGATATTAGGGTTAACTCGTCTTTGCAGTTGAACGGTTGGTTTGTAATCTTCTTCCATGAGGATTTTGTGAGTACAGAATGTAGAATCAATTCCCTTAATGTTGGCAACACTCCACGCGATCACTCCTTTATACTCTTTTAAAACTTCCAAGAGTTTCTCTTTCTGACTAGTAGTTAGCGAGGAGCTTATGATGACAGGGAGTTGGTCCTCTCCTTGAAGGAAGGCGTATTCCAGGTGACTCGGGAGATCTTTTAGTTCTAGGGTAGGGGGTTCTTTGATTGATGGTTTTAGCTTGTTTTCTGGCTTTTGAAGCTCAATAGGTTCAATTTCTTCCCTACGTGGATAAAAGGAAACAGCCCCAACCATCTCAATTTCATCGTCGTTGTATATTATGTTGTTATCATTATTCATGAATTCGTTTAATAGATACTCGTCAATGCAACCATCTATGTCATCAACAAATTCATCAACTTCCTCAAAAAAATATACGGGGTGATCGCAGGAGGAGGAATGGCTCATAGAATCCTTGATGTCGAAGGTTAAGCTCTCGGACCCCACTCGTAAGGTGAGTTTACCATCATGAACATCAATGATGGCACGAGCTGTAGCCAAGAAAGGTCTTCCAAGGATTATTGGGACTGAGTTATCTTCCTCCATTTCTAAGATCACGAAATCAACTGGAAACTTGAATTCTCCTACCCTTACAAGAACATTCTCACAAACTCCAGTGGGATATTTGATTGATCGATCAGCTAATTGGATACTCATCCTGGTTGGTTTCAGCCCTGAATATCCGAGTTTAAGAAACAGGGAGTGAGGCATCAGGTTAATGCTTGCCCCAAGATCCGCCAAGGCGTTTTTCATAGAAAGCGCTCCTATAGAGCAAGGAATGGTAAAACTGCCCGGATCTTCTTTCTTCTTGGGCAGGCTTTTCTGGATGATAGCCGAACATTCTTCTCCTAATGATATCAACCCTTCAAGTTTCTTCCGATTAGATATTAACCTCTTGAAGTATTTGCTATGTTTAGGAATGTGATAGAATACATCGAGGAGTGGTATGTTGACGGATGTTTGTTTCAAATAAGACAATATTCTTTCATTGTCTTCTTCAGGTTTTTGATTCTTTAGACGAGAGGGATAGGGAATCCGTGCGAGAGTTGGTCGTTGGGTCGGAGCTGGTGTTTGTGGAGGGGGACCGTGAGGGGTTGAAAGGGGTTCAGGACTTGCCTCACTTCCTAACACAGGTTCCCTTGTGGTGGGGTTCCGGTCAGGATGCGGGGGATCCTTAGTAGTAGTTCCTGATCGAGTGGTGATGGCGCAAGTTGGATCGTGAAGGGCTGGGCCAGATCCGCTTATTCTTTCGTGGAGGTTGGCGAATTGGCTTTCTAATTCAGCTTGCTGCTCTTGGATAAATTCCTCAAGACCTTTTAAGAGTGTGGTCCCTTCCATGGTAAACTGCCCGAGTTCTTCTTCAAAGGCATCACGGATGGTGTATTCAGATCCTTCCCTTCCTTCAGTTCTCCATTTCAGATTGCCCCAGGGATCACATTCATCGTTTTGATAGAATGTGAGGAGTGAAGGGTCATCATAAATATCATGACTGGAAAGGAAGACGCTCTTATGGCGTGTGTCATCACACTCATCACTCTCGTGTAGCCCTCCACAAATGTCGCATATGAGGTATGGGTTAATTAGCCTTTTTGGTTCTGGCGATTTTGTGAGGTATGCAAGTTTCTTCTGTGCTTTCTTAATCCGATCGTCGAAGGATAACTCTTCATTCGAGAAGGTAGAGATACTTAGCGCGTCTACTGGCTCATTCCAATGGCTGTCTTGGTATTGAATGTATTCCTCAATGCGGTTCCACCCTTCTTCTGCAGTGAGGTTCGCAATTCTTCGGCCAGTTGAGAAATCAATCCCTTTTTGATCCTTTCGGGAGACATTGTCGTAAAAGATTTGAACAAGCAACCAAAGGTTGATACCATGGTGTGGGGCTTGTTGAATAAGATCTTTGTAATGACTCCAGGAGGTAGTGATAGATTCTCCATCTGTTTGATGGAAGTGCAGAATTTTGCTCCTAATTGATGCAGTTCTTCCAGGGGGGAAGAACTTTTTGGTGAACTTGGTTGTGATTTGTTCCCATGTGAAAATAGACCTTGGAGGGAGCTTATCGAGCCACTCCTTGGCTTACCCTTGAAGAGAAAATGGGAAAAACCGGAGTCTAGATGTCTCCTTGAAGAGAAAATGGGAAAAATTTTCGGGTTCTACAAAAGGTTCAAGAAGAGTTTTGGTGGAACTGCGAGTTCTAAGTTGTCTAAGGGGGTTGGTAGGGGGAAGTGGCAGTTGGTTATCACCTTCCATGATGAAAAGTGATGGGATTACGAACAAACGTCACGAAGAAAAGGGATATACTAAGAGAAAGCTAAAAAAATGAGAAAAATTTACTTGATAGGAATCAAGCAAAGAAACCTAAACGAGGTGGGCTACTAACTAGCTATTCTATTCCCCGGCAACGGCGCCAAAAACTTGATAACGCTACACGTGTCGTTCGGGGTCAAAGGAACTTCCTTTTCGTCGAGCAAGTTTTTCAACACCCTAGGCAGTGAACCTAATCGTTGTAGTGTAGTATTAGGGTAAGCCACGGGTATTGATATCGTTCTCTAGGGGAATAGGAATGCTAGTGAGAAGTTACTACGCTAAGGTTGGGGTTGAGGAAGATTATTTTTTTATCTTTTTATATTTTTTAAAGAAAGGAAAGGTACGAATCTCGGGGTTTGAATTTGAGGGGGGGTTGGTATTTCTACCGATTACTCTACTTATCTAATTATCTAATCTAAGGTGTATGTAGTCTATGTCTAATTAATGTGTGCTCGTATGATAGTTTAAAGATGTGTTTACTTAGGTTTTACTACTCCTTAATTATCTCCTATTGGTGGTTGAATTGTCACGTCCTTATTCCTAGTTGCGTTGTGTGTCTAAGGTTGTAGGGTATGCGTTTCTCCCTAACTCTTTGAACTTACCAAAGGGTCTCGTCTACAAAACCCACTAGGGATAATAAACTCTTACTCTAAGGCACTCTTTGGATGGTTTAGCTTACAACTACTCAAGGAGTCATATTCTAAGGTTCACAAAGATTTAATCAAGCATTAAGTACACAACAAATGACCTATCGCATTACTAGATCATTAATCAACTAAGATAAGAGACAACCAATCAATATTCAATAATCAAGTTTCATATTCCCTAAGCAAACACACAAGTAAATTAGTCGAACATGGAGAACATGCAAGCATACACACAAATAATCAAAGACATAATTGTATTAATGAAGTAAAACACTTATCTTGGTGTAAGATAGGGTTTGGAACCCTAAAATACTGTACAAGACAGCCTTGGTTCGGTTTAGGTTTTTACTCCAAAAGACTACACACTAAATACTGAAAAATTCGGATTCTATATATAATATTACATATGCGACGGCGTCACCTTATGTTTTGTGACGCCGTCGTGTCGCCGTCATTAGGGTTTTGTCTTGGCCACGTTAGACTTGCGACGGTGTCACCTTATGCTTGTGACGCCGTTCTCTTCAGCTTCTGACGCCGTCTGGATTACATCTAGGCCGTCTGAGTTGCGACGGCCTAATCTTTTATAACTTGACGTCGTCACTTGAAAATAGGAGTTCTGGCTTCTGTCCCGTCACAAAAATCCTCCGACGGCGTCGCAATTAACACCTGACGCCGTCACCTTATGTTTTCAGCAGCTTTGAGTGTCTCGATTCTGACTTTGGCCATTTTCTTCGTATATTCGCGCCTTTTCGTCCAAATAAGTGCCATTCCAGCATTTTGCCTTCAAGAGACCTAAAAAGTAAAAAGGAACGATATTAAGCAATAACGGATACAAAAGTGATCAAATAAGGGCTTAAACGACCCCTCAAAAAGGTACCTTTTAAAACCTTATCAACAGGGTCGCGTGAGACAATTTTCAACTGAAGTACAACGTGAATTCATCAAGTCATTGCTCATCTTCATCAGACGCATAGTCATCAAAGAACGTGTAGAAGATCTCCAGCTTGCAGTTGAATCATATCAGACCCGTGTCAACTTTACTCCACCTCAGCTTGATCTTCCCGACATCAACCAGCTCTTACAATATACACTCATCAGCAAACCATTCGGCGTCGTTTACCGCAGTGAACTTCAACGAAATTGCTTAATGGCGTGTAGCGATCTTCACAAGTTTGGGGATCACACTTTGAAGATGGTTAGGGACGGATTGGCTTATTGATTGAAGGCGATATATGAAGGCATAGGGTCTCAAAAGCGATGGAACTCTCAAGACAGAAGGGATGTGCAGAGGATCATCAGAATGATTGATGAAAGGTTGTATCGAAGGGATCAGTTCAGAACATTGGAAAGCTTTGTTGGTGGTTGACCCAAGATTAACATCACCGGCTATCAACGCCCTGTTCGCACTCCTGGCAACATCACTGGACTTCCTGGTACCCCTTGAACTGCTTCTATTTCATAATATTTTAGATGTATGACTTATTATCACAATGGCTTGTGCACACATAACAGTGTACAACCCGTAATTGTCAAGAAAGGACCCTGTGGTATGCTTCAGTGCCACAACCCTTATACAAGGAGCGAAAGCTTCTTAATTTTGAGTAAAACCTATCAAACCTTTCATTTTTCAAGGTTTTGCTAAAAAGAACAAGTACTTCCCCGTAAGTTTTTTTTTTTCAAAAACCTCAACCGTTTATATCACTTGTTGAGGGGGAGTATTTGAATTAAAACTTTGTTCACAAATTGTTCTCAGTGGTCATCTTCCCGCAACACTCGAAATGGTCATACTTATTCTCAATTTTTCAAAAATAACATTTTATATGCCATTTTTGAGGGGGAGAAAATCATGTGATAAGAAATATGTTGTGTAAATGCAAATGAATCTTTGTGTAATAGACTTAACCAACGAATTGACGGTACTGAACTGTTAGTAACTCGAAAAGACTTGTCCTGGACGGGTAATAATTTCAAGCTAGTTCGCTAGTAATGTAAACGTGTCTCGCAAAGGACTTATCCGAGTAGAAAGTACCATTCGAGAAACTCTTGGTAGACATAAACTCTGACGGGTTTGACAACCTTTCGAGGCTTGTCTACACCTTCAAGGTAGTTATTAGAGCTAGTTGTCACCTAAAAGCTGACAATGTAACTCTTTAACTATGCAAAGTAACAGTGTCTCGCGGGGGATTGTCTATCTTGAGTTGATCAATTCATAAAGTGCGCGCTCTTTCCTCACTGTGCAGATTTCCGTAAAAACTCTTAAGCACAGGTGGAGGGGGAGTATTTCTGAAAATCTAAAACTCTTGAAGTATTCAAACATGTTTTTCATTCACAAATACTTCGAGAGATTTTCATGAAAAATGGTTTTATGGCAATGGAGTTATAAGGTGACTAAGGTTAGGAATAACCGTCCTATGATCCGCCAGAGCCGGAGGGATCTACCCAAGGACATCACAAATAGTTAGTACTTAGAAGTCCTTAGGTATGATTATAAAAAGGAGAAAATGAGAATCGGAGAAAGAAGGAGTTGAAGAATTAAAAAGAAATGCAAAGAAAAGGGTGAAAAGAAATAGCCCTCCAAATTATTCAACTTAGGGTAGACACCGGGTTCAATTCATATGCTACTGGTTGTGACTTAGTGACACCGGTATTGAAGATTAAAAGTCGTCATGGACCCAGTGACGCATGCACTAAACCTTCATAGCCACTCAAGTTTCTCTCAACAGAAGCTTGTTTCATTCTCACAGGGAACCCTACGTAAACTATTGGCTTTCTCTTAGAGATCGCTGGTATTGAAGAAGGAGACCCTCTCCCTAGTCTCCGCTCAGGAAAACCAAAACGCACTATTGAGTCTAGAGCCACGAGATTCATCAAAAGATCTCTTAGGTACACTTGACATTTCATCACTTGGTGTTCAAACAATAAGAACATCAGTGGTACGTTATCGAGTCCTTCACAGATCTTAGCAATTTGTCGAGAACATTTATGAGAGGTTCACAACTGTGATCCTCAGTGATTGAATGGAAACTCCTGCCAGGGTCAACATCAAACAGCCCTGACAGCAGGTCACTTCGGTAACTCCCCGTGGATTACGCTTAGTGTGTCTCAAACGGTCTACAGTCGTGAGGTGATGCTTCGGTGTACCTCAGCGACTCATCTGAACTGTAGATGTACTTTGGTACATCGTGTTATCTCACTTGTGGGACTCCAGTTCAGGAACGGCCTTTGTAAGAATTAGAGTTGTGTTTTCACACTATGCTGTTAACACTCTCGAAGTTCAAACTTGTAAGTGCCGGAATCCGCTTATTACTAACCGTTTGAATGTTTTCTTCTTATGGAAGCTCTGGAGCAGAATGATCGTGCAGATTCTTCTCATGCTCACGCCAACATCATCACTAATGGAAGTTCTATCTTAAAGCAACACAAAAGTCAGAATGATTCTTCGCCAAATCAAAGAATCTACAAAGTTAAAGACTTAAAGAACTTCATCAGTACTGAAATCCAACGTCAAAGAGCATGTGAGCATGTTGAAGAATGACGTGGAGACACTGTAGCAGCGAAGCAGACCTGAGGCAGACTTGATGCAGATAACAACAATATACTATCACTACCATTACAAAGAACAATGATCAAAGAACAAATTTAATGATGACGTCAAAGCAAAACTGTTTAAAGAAAACAATTTCTCTACACTGGGGAGATTGTTCAAATCAAGGCAATTCTTCTCACAAGAAAGAAGAATGTCAGAAGACGTCAAAGCTACTATTACATCAACGCCTGCACCGTTCATATTCATTCATCACCAACACTTAGGGGGAGATTGTTGGAATCACTCCTAAACCTAAATCAAGTGTTAGTGATTCATATGTAATAGTTAGCTTAATTATGGCCTTTATGTTTGTTATTAGCCTTAAGCTTATGTAGAAGGCCCATGAGCTTATGCCCAAGCCCATAGGAGAAAGGAAGGGACTAGGAAGTGTTGCCCTAGCTTCCCTCCTATAAATACTCTTGTATAACCCTCACTTGAGGGTTGGTTGTTCATTTTATTCACTCCTTTACACCTTTACGCATAACCGGTCTAGCTTTATACGTGTGTGTGTGTTTAACGTGTTCAACCGCCTCTCTATCTCTTTCTATGTTGCTTGTGTTGTAAAACTAGTGACCTAACAACCTACCTTAGACCCCATCGGATCTTGAAATAATCTCTTAGGTCTTCTTGATTCGTATGAGATGAAGACGTGGTATAGGCTGTGTATTGTTGATGTTGGTGATAATTAGATGATATGTGGTTGATTAATTTTTTTTTTATCTAGATGAGTTTGAGATTGAATTAGGTAGTGAGATAAATGTTGGAGGAGAGAATGTTCTGATATGGGAGGCGTATATTTGTGAGATGTGCTTTTTTAGGTTTAGGTTAAAATTTGTTTCAACTCTCATTACCTGTTGAAAATTAGAAGTGGTTTAGAATATTGGACGTGGGCCTCACACACACATTACCGGGTATTACCTCTTGTGTTAGATTGGATTGAATGGGATTTGTGAGTTAAATTTGCTAGCAGGCTTGCGTGATCTAAACTAAGTGGATGGGGCCAGTGATGGATTCATTCGTGGGCTGATGGTATATGAGTTGAGCTGCAAATTCGTTTAACAACAAATTGTTATCTAATTGTTTGTTATTGTTTAACAACAATTTTAGAAACTCAAACCTTTGATGTTACCATATTATAAGGTGCGGTATGTTGGTATATTTTCACAGAAGGATACATAATTCACGGCTTAAGCGATAATCAAAAATGACTACGGGGTTTTGTACGGTATTGCTTACGAGATATTAGACATATCGGGTTATCTCCATATGTGGTCATTACTATTAGCCGATGAATCAATGGAGGTTCAATTTCAGCAATTCCCATGAGATATTCGACGTCGCAAATTTCAATGATACTTCACAGTCTAAGCAAAATCTTTCAAGAATCTTCAGCGTTTGTCATGATTTTTCAAGATGTTTGCTTATGACAAGAACTTCTCGTGCAAATTGTCGTACACGTTATGATGCTTCCGAAAGTTCGAAACCATCATGGGGGAGAAACGTGTACTTTGATGTGTTACGGTTAACCTCCAGGGATAAGTAGTATACACTACTTGACTTAGTATGGTTTGTGAAGCTGTCTACATTTTGGTATAGAATTGTTCATGGTGGAGAAGAATCGTTGAAGAACCAATGCATGTTCCCCTAAAACAGATATTCACCGAAACCAAAGTTGTCTTAACACCTTCAAGCTGACATTGTTTACGGTTCTGTCTTGATTTTGTAAAATCCCGCGAAAGAAATTATTTCTCGGTTTAAATCATAGACTTGTAAAATCTCGTAACAATGGAAACATCCTGGTAAAAGTAATGAGCATTTCCGGATCTATCTTGCGGTTTATTCTTGGTTTTGTAAAATCCTGCGAAAGAAACTATTTCTCGGTTTAGACCATAGAATTTGTCACACCCCCAAATTACCTGTTTTGCAGCGGAATGGAATTCCTGGGGACTGACTGTCATAGCATCACAATCACAGTTATATTGAACGACCTAAAGTGTCGTTTGGAAAATACATCGTTTGATTTAATAAAATAATCAGAGTTACAACATAGGTCCCAAAAGTTTACAAAGTTTGCGGAAATAAAATTATGATACAAGTCCAAACGATGGTTTTGAAAGAAAGTGCCATAATGTACAAAGATGTAAGTCGACGCCGCGACTCAAAAGGTGGTTCCTTAACCATGCCATGATGATAATGCCTTAGTTTCCTGAAAATACATTGCTAAAACGGTCAACAATAATGTTGGTGAGAAATCATAGGTTTATGTAAATGTTTTATACGACTACGCAAGTATAGATCAGGCATGACAATCACGTCACGTAAAAATGTTACTGGTATGACAATCATGTCACATAAAAATGTTACAATTGCTTAAGCGCATGATACCGAAGCTCCGACTGATGTATGCCCCAACAGAGTGTCTTGCCAAACAACTCTAATAATGTTTATGAATGAAATGCATCCGTATGACTAGTTGGGATTCACCAACCCGGATGGAGGTGTCACCCTCGATAGATCTATCCACTCACACACGCTTCTAGAAAATTAACGGCTCATGCATTGAAGTGGGGACTTTTAACTGGAAACTTTGTAACTTAAGAAATGTAAATGAATTTAACATACTTGGTATCGTAATAAAAATGTTGTGCAATGTATTCTCCCCCGTAGGTTTGAAATAATGTAAAAACTTGTAAAACGGGGCTATGAAAACTCACTTGATAAACTGGTGTGATGACAAGAGTGAGTACACTGAGGTATATCGGGAAACTTTAACCGGGACCTATTACGAATGATATGATATGTAATGAGTTGCAATGTAATGTTATGCATGCATTTTGTATGTTATTTATATCATTTGCGAGTTTTGAAAATAATACTTATCGTCGAAAAATACTCTTTTGACGTCTTGACCTTTCAAAATGACTTTACAAGTATTTACGTCAAAATGTCATCCTACAATGGTTTCGTAATAATTTATGGTGAAATTTTCACTTTTCGTCGCAAAATAAAGTCGTCGGAAATTTCATGAAAATGACAAAAATGGCTTCGAAAAACTAGTCGTAAAATGGTGTATGTCGATCGTTAGGAAACGAACTCGACGGTTTTGGAAAGTTTGTATCAAAATCTAGAAGTTTCAGTTCAGGAGTTTTCGTCATAAAGGTCTCGAACATAAAGATAATAAGGGTTAAAGATGGTGATTTTGTCTAAAATGTGGTTTAAAAATGAGTTTCGGCCAAGTTTAAGCAACCGTAATTAATTTATTACAACTCCGCTATTCAAACGGTTAGTCGTTTTAGAAAATATGCTTGGTGATCTTGATTTTATTAGAAGACATTTCGTTACAAAAAGTTCCACATCATTGTTAAAAACTGCCTTCAACATGGTCGTTTTAGTTACCGTAATACTTATCTCGTAAAAATAATATAGTTTTTCTATAAATAATAGTTACGGCAAGTTTGTAAAAACGTGTATATCTTAGTCGTTTCAAATCCGTTTTCTACGTGTAATACGTCCTTAGCTTCGTATCAAAGTGTACTAATATATTTTTGACAAGTCGAAATAATTTGTAAAGCTTAGGACTCGTTTTTGACTCGAATAAAGTAAAAATAGGTTGCTGAATTTTCTGAAAAATATATATTTCGTCGTCAAACTTTAAAAATTCATAACTTCTTCGTTATAACTCCGTTTTAATCCGTTCAAGCGGCCACAGATTCGTTTTAAAGTATATTTTCTAAATATCAAGGCCAAAATTTCGTGCCTACTGTCGGATTTTCCAGAAAAATAAAACAAGGACAGAACACTTTTTATACTTATCGAAAATAGTTTTTCTCGTACTAAACTTATTCCAATCCCTTCAAATCAACTCCAAAACTAATCTAATCCTACCATACACCTTCTTAGGGTGTCATGGGTTCCTAAACATCATCAAGACCAACATATACCAAGGGGATAATTATAGGATGACCTTTTTTATATATAACACTAAAAATCATGTAAAAATGGTATAAACAACACAAGTCATGCATGTTTGCTCCAAAAATGAAGAGATACTTATGAAATGAAAAGGAAAGATGAAAAATATAAATGATATGCTTACAAGTTAATATGATGAGGTGATTAGAACAAAGGTTTAACCTAAACACTCTAGGTTTTTATTTCAAAACCTTATTAAGAGTGTAATCTAGATTGTATATAACTTGAACTTGAAAAATTTTGTTGATCCCTTGGAAAACCCTTGATGAACCGGTTTTGGAGAGGAGAGAAACCAAAAGAGAACTTTTACTAACTATGTGAATTATTAGATGAGATGAATGAATAAGTAAATCAAGTAAGACTTTTGTAAGTGTATAAATCTCAACAATCAAAGAACCATGCCACATTTATTACCACCCTCCCCCTTGGTCGGCCAAGGGGGGAGGGATGTGAAGATATTTTTTTTTTTTTTTCATATATAATGTATAAGTATATATTTGTATATAATTGGTGTAATTGTTAAGAATGTAGGAAAATGTATAAGTAAAGGTAAATGGTAGATTTTAGGTAAAAGAGATTTTTAATAGATCAAAGTAGAATGTAATGAGATCATAAAAATTGTAAAAATACATTCCTCGTGAAATTTGAGTGATATAAAAATTTTCGTGTAGTTTTTAAGAAAAACGTCGTAATAATTTAACTTTAACGATTTATATACAAAATAAATTTAAAACACCAGGAAAACTCAAAATATAGTTTTTACAACTAAAGGTAAGTTTAAAAATATGTCGGGATCATTTTTGAAAGTAACGGATTAAATGCTCAAAATAATAACTCACGCGATAACGTTTATTTAATATAAAATTTACGCGTTAAAGGTGAAATGTAAAGTCATGAATGTACTAATATGATGCAAATGATGTTAATGAAATGTAGACTAAACTTAGTCCATATGAAATGTTCATGATGATATGATCATGAATTCGCCGCTAAACCATTAAGGTTACGCGAATTTGGAACACGTAAACCTAGTTTACGATAAATGTTGAAATTGTAAGGCATGAATTGTTTCGGGAAATGACCTGAAAGTACGGGTTGTCACATTCGCCCATCCAAAAAGGAATTCAGTCCCTGAATTCAATCGTTGTTAGGTCTAACGGTGTCGGTGAAAAGATGAGGATACTTGAGGCGCATCTGGTCTTCCCGTTCCCAAGTAAATTCAGGACCTCTTCGAGAATTCCAGCGAACTTTCACGATAGGAATACGACTCTGTTTCAACTGCTTGACCTCGCGGTCCATGATTTCTACAGGTTCCTCCACAAAATTGAGTTTGTCGTCAAGTTGAACTTCGTCCAATGGAATAACGAGCGATTCGTCCGATAGACATTTCTTCAGGTTTGAAACATGAAACGTGCTGTGTATATGACTAAGTTCTGACGGAAGATCAAGTCAATAAGCTACAGGACCAACTCTGCTCAAAATATTGAATGGCCCAATGTGCCTCGGGTTCAACTTCCCGCGTTTTCCAAATCGTACCACGCCTTTCCAAGGCGATACTTTCAACATAACTTTGTCACCCACTTGAAATTCCAATGACTTGCGTCTAACATCTGCGTAACTTTTCTGTCGGCTTCTGGCAGTTCTGAGTCTATTTCGAATTTTTGAGTTTGTGATGAATATCGAGGAAAGAAGACATGGAGAAGTGTTGTTACGGTTGTCGGTGATCGAGAGCGTACAAAACATCGTAGTAGAGAAAAATGTTGGATGAGTATCTTCGATGAGTAACACTTTGACTTTGGAATATGTGAAGATTCTGCTTACACTAAGATTTATAAATAACTGCTCCCAACATAACATGATCCCTCCAGAATTAGACATAGTTAGCTAGGCTATGTATAATTAAGGAACGATGATGTGACGTTCGGTTTAGTTGTTATAACTCTCGATGTTTACAACGATTTAATCTGTGTCGATAAAATGATAGTTAAAGTAAAAGGAATTAAAATTCTCGTGAGTAATAACAAATCGGAAAGAAAATAAAGTACGATAGATGAGAATATTTTACAACGAGTGGTTTATCAAAAGTAGTACATCTTAAGTTATAAAGATTCGGATACGATGGAAAACATAAACTTAGTACAACATGGTACATAAAGAAAAACAAGACTGTTAGTTTCCGAACTTCTTCAGTCTTCCGCGTCATTGATACCTTGACGAGCTTCTCCTCCTCCTAACATGTATGCATTCCCATGAGCACCTTCAACTTGTTGACCTTGGTTTTGGGGACATTGATTCCTATAGTGTCCTTGCTCCCCACATCCGAAGCATGTGACTACGGCTTTACCTTTACAATCCCTTGCTAGATGTCCCGGTTTTCGGCATTCGCGGCACTTGGCAGGGCAAAGACCCGAGTGATGGAAATTACATCGATTACATAGTGGTTGAGTTCCAACATATCCTTTTCCTTTGCAGTCCTTAGCAAGGTGTCCCACTTTTTGACAGATAAAGCATATACCACATGGACCATCATGATGTAGCGTGCATTGATGACATCGTGGTAAGTTTCCAGTATAAGTTCTTTCCTTTGTTGGTGCAGCAACATAAACCCTGGCGGCTTCTTGTCTTCTATTCTGTTGTTGGTGATGGTTAGTGCTACGG